>BQNB010034626.1:0-2500 GCA_026074375.1 Tanacetum coccineum
TAAGCACGCTGCCATCCGATAGTGGTATCCTTACTACCTTCTCATGGCAAATTATCTCTGCCTTATTATTAGACAACCAGTCCATACCTATAATCACATCAAAACTCCCATGTCCAAAAGGTATCAAATCGATGTCAAATATATGACCCTCGTTTTCTAATTTGCAACCTTTAATAACCTTATCAATCTCTACTAGCTGCTCGCTAGCTATCTCAATCTCATATTTGAAACCTAAGTCATTGGGCTCTAAGCCTAACAAAGGTATGCAAGTAGTGGAAACAAAACTATAGTCGGCACCAGAGTCAAATAAGGTAGCGGCGAAATGATTGTTCAAAGTAAACGTACCCGTCACGATGTTCAGATCCTGGCGAGCTTCCTCTGCTCCCAACATGAATTCCCTACCCCTAGCCTGGTTCCCTTGGTTTCCACGACCCTAACCCTCGTAATTAGTAGCAACTTGATTTGGACGATTTTCTTTCGGGCCTCATGCTCTATTCCACCTAGGGCAAGCTGGCCTGACATGGTCGGTACTACCACACTCATAACATGCACTAACAGTTGGGTTTCTAGCATTGATAGGATTCATATTCCTTGGCACACTCCTACAATCCTTTGCTAAATGACCCGGGCGGTTACAGTTGTAGCATATGCGATAAGGCCCACCGGGTGCATGGTAGGAGTTGCAGGTGGTACACTTAGGTACTTGGCTTGTATTCTCTCTTCCTACAGGATTTATAGTAGTAGCAAAAGCATTCATAGTTCTAGTCCTCTTATTATCATCCCTTCCACTCCTATCTTTGCTAGGTCCCCCACATTACCTCTCCTCTCAACCTTCTTAATTGATCCATTCCTAACAGCTTCATCAGTCAGTGCGCCAGAAATCTGCACAGCCTTTTGTATAGTCTTTGGCTCTGTTGCTGCCACCATCCCACGGATTTGTGGAGAAAGGCCATACACATACCTCTCAATCATCCTACTCTCAGTTGTTACCAAATGTGGAACTAACCTAGCCAACTCATGAAACCTATTAGTATACACATCATTGCCAGCCCCGACCATGGCGTGATTCCACAACTCAGATTCCAACTTTTGCATCTCATGACTAGGACAAAACTCTTGTATCATCATAAACTTAAAGTCATTCCATGACATACTAATAGCAACTTCCCGGCTTAGCGTGTGGATCTGAGAGTTCCACCACCTTAAAGCCTTACCCACAAATGAACCAGCAGTGTATTTCACTTTTTGGTCAACACTACAACCACTCATATCATGCACTGATTCTATTTTCTCAATCCAAAGAGTAAGAACTACAACACCTCCCTTACCATCATATTCCTTAGGGTTACAAGCTAAGAACTCCATATAGGAACAACTTACCCAGTTGCCATTCATTATTACATTCCCAACGTTCTCTTGAACGTTCTCATTAACCACATTACCATTCTGATTTCCAACATTTCCTCGGTTACTAATCTGAGCCAACATGGCCGGTAAGAGGTTCTGCAATTATTAGGCAATAATTGTCGAGAAGTCGAGCGCACCCTCATTGGCTCCCTCTACATTCCTATTGGCTCCCTCTACACCCTCATTATCTCCTATACATTGGTCATTTCCTTGACCATTCAACTCATCAATATGCTCATCATTACCTTCCCTAGGTCTTCTACCCCTTCCACCTCTACTAACCCGTTCACCTGTTCCCCCTCCTAGTGATTCGGCAGCAGGCCGGCCAGCACTTCGGGTCCTCATCCTTGGCGACATAATCTATACGAGGGAGAACATGGGCAACATTAGGCAAGTGGGAAGACTTGCACATATAATAGGATATCTTACTATATAAAACCAGATATACACGTAACACCACCCTATGATGTCAACATCGATTTGTGTGAACAACGATACCAAGTATGAGTGAGTTGTGATACGCTTATAATTACGTTAGCCACCGTACTTATATTCGCATTCTTTCCTATTCGTATTCAATATTGAGCCCACCCATTTCAATGACTAACATAACTAAGGCATCGAACTTATAAACACACAAAGGCACACAAAAGCGGAACACCACGTACATATATCCTATATGCAACTAAACCACGGATCTTAGGTTATAGTCTAGGGCAAACCACCTAGTTCTCTATAACCTTGGCTCTGATTACCAATTTGTCACACCCCGACAATGGCGGAAACTCGGGAATGAAACATAATGATCAATCATAACACAAGATACAAAATAGAGAAACTACATTGCATAAACTCCAAGTGCTAATGGGGGGGGGCGGGGGGGGGGGGGTGTGGGAGGGGGGAGGGGGGGGGGGGGGGGGGGGGGGGGGGGGGAAGAGGGGGAGGGGAAGGGGAAGGAGGGGGGGGGCGGGGGGGGGCAAGGGGGGGGGGGTGGGGGGGGGGGGGGGGGGAGGGGGGGGGGGAGGGCGAGGAGGGGGGGGGGAGGGGGGGGGGGGGGGAGGGGGGGAGGGGGGGGGGCGGAAGGGGGAGGGGC
>BQNB010034626.1:5000-51466 GCA_026074375.1 Tanacetum coccineum
GTGGGGGAGCGGAGGAGGGGGGGGGGGGGTTGGTGGTTGAGGGTTTTTTAATTTTTTGTTTTTTTCATTTTTTTTTTAACATAATCCCCCCCCCCCCCCCCCCCCCCTCATTTTTTGGGGGGGGGGGGGGGAGGGGGAGGGGGGGGGGGGGGGGGAGGGGGCGAAGGGGGGGGGGGGGTGGGGAGGGGGTGGGCGGGGTGGGGAAAGGGGGGGGGAGGTGGGGGGTGGGTGAAAGGAAAGAGGGGGGGGGGGGGGGGGGGGGGGGGGAGGGGCGGTCGGGAGTGAGGAGGGGAAGGGGGGGGGGGGGGGGAGGGGGGGGGGGGGGGGAGGGAACGGGGGCGGGGGGGGGGAGTGGGGGGGGGGGGGGGGGGGGAGGGGGGTTGGGTGGGGGGGGGGGGAGCCGGACGGGGGAGGGCGGGGGGGGGAGGAAGTGGGGGGGGGGAGGGGGGGCGGGGGGGAGAGGGGCGGGGGGGGGGGGGGGGGGAAGGGGGGGGGGGGGGAAGGGGGGGGAAGGGGGGGGGGGGGGGAGGGGGGGGGGGGGGGGGGGGGGGGGCGGGGGGGGGGGGGCGGGGGGGGGGAAGAGGGGGGCTGGGGTGTTGGGGGGGGGGGGGGAGCGGGAGGGGGGGGGGGGGGGGGGTGCGGGGGAGGGAAGGGGAGGGGGGCGGCGGGGGGGGGAAGGGGGATATATTATATATATAGTGGGGGGGGCGGGGGGGGTGGGGGGGGGGGGGGGGAGGGGGGGGGGGAGGGGGTGGGCGGGGGGGGCCGGGGGTGGAGGCGGGGGGGGGGGGGGTGGCTGGGGAGGCGGCCGGGGGGGGGCGGGCGGGGGGGGGGGTGGCGGGTCGGGGGAGGGGGGGGCGGGGGAGGGGAAGGGCCAGGGGGGGGGGGGGGGGGGGTAGATATAGGGAGGCGGGGAGGTGGGGGGGGGGGGGGGGGGGGGGGGGGGGGGGCGGGGGGGGGGGGGGGGGGGGGGGGGGGGGGGGGGGGGGGGGGGGGGGGGGGACCCGGGGGTGGGGGACGGGGGGGGGGGGGGGGGGGGGGGGGAAGGGAAACGAAAGGGGGGAGTGGGGGGGTGGGGGGGGGAGGAGGGGGAGAGGGGCGGAGGGGGGAGTGGGCGGGCGGGGGGGGGCGGTAGGGGGGGGGGGGGGGGGAGAGGGGGGGGGGGGGGGGGAGGGGGGGGGTGGGGGGGGGCGGGGAGGGGGGGGGGGGAGGGGGGGGGGGGGGGAGGGGGGGCGCCGGGCGAGGGGGGCAGGGGGAAACGGGGGGGGCGGGAGGGGGAAGGGGAGGGGGGGGGGAGGGGGGGGAGGAAGGGGGGGGGGGGGGGGGGGGGGGGGGGGGGGGGGGGGGGGGGGGGGGGGGGGGGGGGGGGGGGGGGGGGGGGGGGGGGGGGGGGGGGGGGGGGGGGGGGGGCGGGGCCGGGGGGGGGGGGGGGGGGGGGGGGGGGGGGGGGGGGGGGCCCAAGAGCGGGGGGGGGGGAGGGGGGGGGGGGAATCGGGGGGGGGGAGGGGGGAAAGGGAGGGCGGGGGGGCGGGGGGGAAAACTAACGGGGGGGGGGAGGGGGGGGGGGGGGGGGGGCGGGGGGGGGGGGGGGGGGGGGGAGGGGGACGGGGAGGGGGAAGGGGGGGAGGGGGGGGGGGGGGGGGGGGGGGGGGGGGGGGGGGGCGGGGGGGGGGGGGGGGGGGGGGGGCGGAGGGGGGGGTGGAAAGTGAGGGGGGGGGGCGGGTGGGGGGGGCGGGGGGAGAGGGGGGGGGGGGGGGAAGGGTGGGGGGGGGGGGCGGGGTGGGGGGGGGGGGGGGGGGGGGGGGGGGAAGGGGGGGGGGGGAGGGGGGGGAAGGGGGGGGGGGGGGGAGGGGGGGGGAGGAGGGTGGGGGGAAGGGGGGGGCGGGTGGGGGGGGGGCGGGGGGGGGAGGGGGGGAGGGGGGGGGAGGGGGGAGGGGGGGGGGGGAGGGGTGGTGGGGGGTGGGAAGGCGAGGGGGGGGGGGAGGGGGGGGGGGGGGGCGGGGGAAGAGGAAAGGGGGGGGGGGGGGGGGGGAAGGGGTGCGGGCCGGGAAAAGCGGGCGTGGGGGGGGGGGGGGGGGGGGGGGGGGGGGGGCGGGGGGGGGGGGGGGGAGGCGGGGGGGGGGGGGGGGGGGGGGGGAGGGGGTGGGGGGGGGGGTGCGGGGGGGGGGCGGAGAGGGGGGGGGAAGGGGGGGGGTGGGGGGGCGGGGGGGGCGGGGAAGGGGCGGGGTGGGGGGGGGGGGGGGGGGGGGGGAGAAGGGGGGGGAAGGGGGGGGGCTGGGGGGTGGGGGGGGGGGGGGGGGGGCGGGGGGGAAAGGGGGGGGTGAGGGAGCGGAGGGGGGGGGGAGGGGGGGGGGTGTGGGGGGAAAGAACGGGGGCAGCGGGGGGAAATATGGGGGGGGGGAGGAGGGAAGGGGGGGGGGAGGGGGAGGGGCGGGGGGGGGGGGGAGAGGGGGGGGGGGGGGGTGGGGGGGGGAGTTACAGGGGAGTGGGGGGGGGGAGGGAGGGGGAAGGGGGGGGGGGGGGGTGGTGCGGGGGGGGGCCCGGGGGGGGGGGGGGGGGGGGGGGGGAGGGGGGGGGCGAAGGGGGGGGGGGGGGGGGGGGGAGGGGGTGGGGGGGGGGCGGAGGGGGGGGGGGAGGGGGGGGGGGGGGGTGAGGGGGGGGGGGAGGAGGTCGGGGGGTGGAGGGGGGGGGGGGGGGGCGGAGGGGGGGGGGGGGGGGAAGGGGGGCGAGGGTAAGGGGGGGCAGGGGGGGGGAGGGGGGGGGGGGGGGGGGGGGGGGGGCGAGGGGGGCTGGGAGGGGGGGGGGGGCGGGGGGGGGGCGAGGAGGGGGAGGAAGAGGGGGGGGGGGGGAGGGGGAGGGGGTAGGGGGGGGGGGGGACGGGGGAAGGGGGGGGGGCGGAAGGGGGGGGGGGGGGGGGGGGGGCGGGGGGGAGGGGGGCGGGAGGGGGAAGGGGGGGGGGAGGAGGGGGGGGGGGGGAGGGCCGGGGGGGGGGGGGGCAGCGGGGGGGGGGAGGGGGGGGGGGGTGGGGAAAGGGGGGGGGAAAAAGGGGGGGGGGGCGGGGGGATGGGGGGCGGGGGGGGATAGCGGTGGGGGGGGGGGAAGGGGGGGGGGGGTGGAGGGGGGGGGGGAGAATGAGGGGGGGGGGGGGGGGGGGGGGGAAAGGGGGGGAGGGGGAAAAGGGGGGGGGGCGGGGGGGGGCGGGGGGGGTCGCGGGTGGGGGGGGGGGGGGGGGCGGGGGGAGGGGGGGGGCGGGGGGGGGGGAAGGGGGGGGCGGGGCGGTGGGGGGGGTGGGGGGGGGGGAGGGTGGGGGGGGGGGCGGGGGTGGGGGGGGGGGGGGGGGGAGGGGGGAGAAAAAGGGGGGGGGGGGGGCGAGGGGGAGGTGGGGGTGGGGGGGGAGGGGGGGGGGGGGGGGGGGGGGGAGGGGGAGGGCGGGGAGGGGGGCGGGTGGGGGGGGGGGGGGGGAGGGGGGGGGGGGGGTGGGGGGGGGGGGGGGGGGGGGAGGGGGAAGGGGGGGGGGGGGGGGGGGGGGGGGGGGAGGGGGGAAAAAAATGGTGGGGGGGGGCGGGGGGGGGGAGGGAGTGGCGGGGGCGGGGGGGGGGGGGGGGAGGGGGGGGGGGGGGGGGGGGGGGGGAGGGGGGGGGGGGGGGAAAGGGTGGGGGAGGGGCGGGGGGGGGGGGGGGGGGGGGGGGGGCGGGGGGGGGGGGGGGGGCGGGGGGGGGTGGGGAGGGGGGGGGGGGGGGGGGGAAGGAGGAGGGGGGGGGGGGGGGGGAAGCAGGAGGAGGGGGGAAGGGGGGGGGGGGGGGGGGGGGATGGGGGGGGGGGGGTGGGAAACAGGGGGAGGGGGGGGGGGTGGGGGGAAGGGAGGATGGGGGGGGGGGGGGGGGGGGGGGGGGGGGGGGGGGGGGGGGGGGGGGGGAGGGAGTGGGGTGGGGGGATAAGGGGGGGGACTGGGGGGGAGGGGGGGGGGGGGGGGGGGCGGCAACGGAGGGGAACGAAGGGGGGAGGATGTGAGCGCGGGGGGGCCTGGGAGGGGGGGGGGAGGGGGGGGGGGGACTGGGGGGGAGGGCGGCACGAAACGGGGGGGGGGTTATAAAGTATTTACATGTCATAGTCCTCTTATTTATCATCCCTTACACTCTATTATCCTTGCTAGGTTCCCCCACATTACCCCTCTTCTTAATCTTCTTAGTTGATCCATTCCTAACAGCCTCATCAGTTAGTGCACCAGAAATTTGCATAGTCTTTTGTATAGTCTTTAGCTTCATTGCTTCTACCATCCCACGGATATGTGGAGACAAAGTTCCATACATATATATCTAATCTTCCTACTTCTTGGACGTTTACAAAATGAGGATTAACCTCGCCAACTCAGAATACCTCATCAGTATACGCAGCATGGCCAGCCCGACCTTAGGCGTGATTCCACAACTCAAATTCCAAACTTTTGCATCTCATGACTAGGACAAAACTCTTGTGTCTTAAACTTATATGTCTTTCATTATGGACATTCTAACAGGCAACTTCCTGGCTCTTAGCGTGCGAGTTCTGAGAGTTCCTCACCACATTTTAAAGCCTTTACCCACAAATGAAACCAGCAGTGTTATTTCAATTTTTGGTCAATACTACTGCCACTCATTATATTGGCACCACAACTGATTTTCTTAATCCACAGTAAGGAACTTCAACTACTCCCTTTCTATTATATTCCTTTGGGTTACAAGCTAAAATAACTCCTTATATGAACAGCCTATCGGTTGCCATTCATTATCACATTTCCTACGTTCTCCTGAACGTTTCATTAACCACCATTACATTTTGATTTTCCAAACATTCCCTCGGTTACGAACCCATGATGCCAAATGGCGGGTTAAGAGGTTCTGCAATTGCTAGGCATGATCGTTGAGAAGTCGGGTTGCACCCAAGTGGCTCACCTCTACATTCCATTGACTTCCCTCTACTCCCCATAAGCTCCATAACCCTAGTCATTTCCTTGGCTATTTAATTTCATTATACTCGCTCATCTATTACCTTCCCTCAGGTCTTTATACCCTTTACTTTACTAACCCTAGTTCACCCGTTCACCCTCATAGCGCGATTCCGGCTGCAGTCCGGCCAGCCCTTCGAGTCCTCATCCTTGGCGGCATTAATCTATACGAGGGAGAACATGGGCAGCGTTAGGTAAGTGGAAAGACTCGCACATATATATAGAATATCTTACTATATATAACCAGATATACACGTAACTCCACCCTACGATGTCAACATCGATTTGTGTGAACAACATTATCAAGTATGAGTGGGTTGTGATACGCTTATTATAACACCCACAAATAGGGTCGCAGTGGAATAATGTATCCGAGAGCGTTACTTCATAGATACAATAGCTCTAGATCATGTGAGAACGAACCTCTACAAGTGTTCGCTTAAAAAATAACTATACATTGGATTTATTAAATTGTTTGTACAAAAGCACTGGACTTAAAATTGTTCAATATTGATGTACAAGTATGTTAGTTCAAAACAAATCATCCCTGATGTAGTGACTCCCAAATCGTTTATGCCTGGGACTCCCCAATGACTTATCCCAATGTATCCTTAGCACTACTCGAGCCTCATTGACTGAGAAAAAATGCTTTAAAAATGTCAACATTAAGTTGGTGAATTCATTGTTTATTGTTATATAATGTAGGACAGCAAGATTTCCCTGTGATTAGCTAACCTGTAACACCCATCACAAAATGTAATTACGTATTCCCTAGTTCATGTCACTGAACGCTCGACATCGGTATGAAGGAATATAAATATTTGCAATTTGCCCATGATGATGTTCACA
Source organism: Tanacetum coccineum (assembly GCA_026074375.1). Lineage (NCBI taxonomy): Eukaryota > Viridiplantae > Streptophyta > Magnoliopsida > Asterales > Asteraceae > Tanacetum > Tanacetum coccineum. The sequence continues at coordinate 10,834 of BQNB010034626.1, forward strand.
CACTCTATAAATCCAATCCGACATGGTATAATCGTTGTTCACTCCGTGACACCAGTTGCGGGCTATACTCACCGGACGGGGATGTCAATACCAAATAGATCTATTTATAACATTCGCGCTCTCACACAAAGTAATTGAACAGTTCAATGATGATGGGAATTGTGGCGTTTTCGCTACTGTGGCAAACTGTAATCATGATACAAATATATCAATTGCGTTCCTCCAATTTGTAAAAAATTGCATGTTTCTAACACCCAAAAGTTATAAATCATTGATATTGTAAAACTCTAGGCTATGATCACCTTAGGTGAATAAAACCGGAGGTATCTATGAATCAGGTAAATGGAACGTACACGGATAAGACAACGAATGGCAACCTATTAAATATAGGGTCGTATGAGGTACAATGTAGTTAATAATACTCATCACAAGTTATATAGTTACACCACCACCTAATAGTTTTTGTTTAGTTTAAAATGTTGAAATAATAATCAAATTGTACTTGTTAAATAAATGTCCTTGTATTTGTACTTGTGAAATAAAATGTTATTCTTATCCAATCAATTGATAATTTGTTAATAATACTTGATTTAGTGTTTCTATTGATTATATAATGACTTTCTATAAATGGTTTAATTGTTTTATAAAATAATATTTTTATAAATGTATAAATATGTATATAGAATATTATTTAATATTTGACATATTTCTATGGTTTTTATAGCCCAACCGGACCCGAAAACACTCGTAAAGCATATTTTATGTTTCCATCAGATTGTATAAACTTTATAAAAGTCTTAGAAAGTTATTTATAAAGGTTAATTTGTTTTATACTTTTTATTTATCCGAAAACTTTAAAAACTCATAACTTGCTCGTTTTAACTCGGTTTCGCGTGTTCTTTATATGTATGGATTCGTGACGAGATATCTATGAAAAATGTTACATGTATAATATTTATTTAAAATCTGTTATGAACAGGAACTGTGGCCTACCTAGAATTTTTAAAAATACTTTTTATAAATTTATTTATTGAAATCGTAATACATTTGATAATCTCCTCCGTTTTAATTCTGTTTTTAGTGATTCTTACGTGCACGGATTCATAATTAAAAGTTTTATCCAAGAAAATAATTCCTCCAATCAGTTCCACTATGGTGAACTCAGTAAACTATTTTTTATAAAAATACATTTTATCGTAAACTTGTAAATAGCGTAACTCCTCATTTTAACATCCTATTTTTGGTGTGTACTTTATAGTCTTTAGAATCCTTAGAATTGTACTTTTCATAATAAATGTGTCTCTCACTATTTATCAGATTAAGAAATCAATTTGGGTTTTTATAAAATATGACCAATTTATATAAAAAATATAATATATATATATATATATATATATATATATATATATATATATATATATATATATATATATATATATATATATTATATTTATATATATATATAATTGTTGTAAACTTGAAAATGTCATATCTCTTAGGTTATAGCTTAAGATTTTCTGAGTTCCTTATATGCACTGCATTCCTAAAAAATATGTACTATTTTAATAAAATATAAAATAATTATTTTTATGCACGAATTTAATCAGTAGACTTTTAGTTTTTATATATTTAGATATATAAATTTGTTTTAAGCACTTTCCACTTAATTTAACTATTACAAGTCCTCTAGCTTATAAAATAACATATCTTGATATATCTTAAGTCCTCTATAATATGTCCATGATACTTGTCCATGGTGTTAAGTGTCCTCATTAATACAATTTGGTCATAACTTTGATAATTAAAACTTTTAAAACAACATAATTTATAAACTAACCATATAAATTATTTAACACTTACATAATGTGTACTTCCATTTTAGGTACTATTCCATTAACATGTTCATCAAATTCAAACCTTGTATACCCTTGAAATATCTCATAGTTTCATGAAAATAACCTAGATGGTGTTTAACATATATAACAAGCATGTAAAGTAAGAAATATGAATGAATGGAAATGTTAAATCTTAAATAGACCTTATAGAAATGTAGTGGATTGAGACACAAGATTATACTTAAGCTTTAAAACCACATGATTAACAAACACAAGATTCTAACCATTATTTAGGAATACCCTAATTAGTTTCTCTGAATACTTTTTTGTTAGATTTCAAACCCAAGCTACCAATTATCATTGTTATCTCCTTAGGTTATGAAATAATAATGAGTCTTGAACACTTGCATATATTGGATTGAATTTTTATAAGAAAACCCTTAGCTTTATTGATTTTGTGCTTGTGGGTTTTTTGGCTTATATTTGAGTAGGAGTGAGAGGTAGTTTTGTGGCCCTTGGTTATACTTCTTAGTAAATGTAATGAGAAACTAGTGTGTTTGACTTTCTATATATAGCCCTAAATAACATAATACAACCTTAATCATACCAGGGGTATCTTCGTGGTTTTAAGGAGGGTTTAGGGTACCATGGTGTAAGAGGTAACGGTTAATAATGATTTGCCAATTTATAGAGGAATTAGAGTTGTTTAATAGTGAACTTGTGTGTAAGGATCTAAAATTGTTATGTAAGACTTAGTGGGATGTTTGCATTTTATTTCATGTGTATACACTTGCAACCGGCCACACTTGTTTAATAATGAGGAAATGGGTTAATTTTTGTGTATTGGGTATAAAAGTGGGTATTTGTTTGAGTATAGATGGGTATTGGTGCTTCCGAGTACTCTTAAATGTATTTTATTGCGAAACGTAAGTGTTTTACGTAACTAATAAAAATAAAAATATGAAAAAGTTTAATTATACTCTTACTAATTATATTACCACTTGCTTCCGTGACATAAACTTTAAAATTGTTTGGTGTACGTTTACATTGAACATTGATTTTGTAGTTTACGCGATTTAACTATAGGATAATAATATAAAAGCGAAGAGGTAAAAATCTAAAAATAAGAAATGATAATATATTTTTAGTCAGGAAATGACCTTAAAAAATGTGGAAATGTTACACGTTTCCACAATTAGAAGAAGCCTTTTCTCAAGGCTCAACGTCGCGACACTTGGACCAAGTACAGGTTTTTTGACGGAGATGCAGATACTTCTTTTTTATTTGGTCATTTCGTTTTTCATGTGAACTCAAGACCTCTCCTCGAGTTCCATCGAACCTTGACAATTGGGATACGGATTTGTTTCAACCGTTTGACCTCTCGATCCATGATCTTTATGGGTTCCTCTACAAAACAAAGCTTGTCATCAACATGAAGTCCTTCCAATGGAACAGCTAATGGTTCATCGGAATAACATTTCTTCAAGTTGGATACATAAAATGTATTGTGAACCCTGATCAACTCTTGAGGAAGCTCAAGCTTATAAGCAAAGTATCCCAACCTTTGTCGCACTTAAAAGGTCCCAAAGATCTAGGGTTTAACTTCCCCGTTTGACAAAACGTCTATTTGACCCTCCTTTCAAGTGAAACTTTAAGACATAACCGTTCTCCTACCTCAAACTCTAACGGTTTGCGATCTATTATACCAAGCATGGCTCTTGTGACCGTTTATCGACGCTTTTGAGCTTCTCTTTTATCAACACCACTTTATTAGTCGTTTCTTGAACCAATTCAGGTCCAAACAAACTACCTCTCTCAATCGCTGCCCATAGAAAGGCGCCTACATTTCCTTTCATCAAAGCTTCAATACGGAGCACTGAATGCTCAATTGATAACTACCACAAAATCGATATAACACTGCCCTACAATTATATCTCTCAAGTCTGAATTTTCATGGCTTCTACTTTTGTCCATCCGCTTGAGGATGCTAAGCAGTACTCAAATCCAACCGCATCTCTAACACTTTCTGCAGCGTCTGCCAAAAGCAAGGGGTAAATCGTCTATCTCAATCTGAGTTAATCGTCACTAGAATTTCATTTCATTGCTATTATACTCATACAATATAATTATCCTATTTGCCAACTTCACCATCTTGAAATTTTTCTTGTTTTGCTAGAAAATGAGCTAACTTTGGTCTGTCTAATCGACATCACCCAAGTTACATACATACTCACTTTCTTTGACCTTGGAAATTTAGTATAAAATTCATTGTGTGATTCTATCTCATTTTCCTCATGTATCCTCATAGCTGTGTAGCAAGCCCAAAAGTCTTTGACACTTTGCAGCCTTCACCACTTAAACAATCCGACGATTGCATAACAATAGGTAGCAATTCTTTTTCTACACGTGGCTACCTAATACAATGCCTCCAAGGTTATAGTATGTCTTATCGCTCGGATGTACCCCAGTACTTGATGCATTGGGCCTCAACACTTAACTCTCTTCTACAATAGAACCCAATATTCGATTTCATAACAGTACAAACTCTCATTCCTTTTTTTCCATCTGTTGCTTTTCTAAACCATGTAGTTTTTTCTTTGGGTACGTTCCTCTTACCTTGAACGCATCACTTTGGAGTTGTCAGTATAATTCCTCCTTACCCCCATATTGAATGGTCATTGCCATCGCTCGATAACAGGTCTAGGTTTCACTCGTTCCTTTCTACTTAAGCATCAGCACCCACATTTGACTTACCTGGATGGTAGCAAATTTTCGGTAACTCATCAACTCACTATCAATTTAATACTTAAAGTAAGCTAACCATCATCTGCCCTCTTTTTTTTATATTTCGTTGGTCCGGTCTCACGTTAGCATTTATTGCTGGCGTGCTTCTCTACCTTGGACGTCCTCACTTGAAGTAGCCATTATAAATGCCGTCTTTCTTAACACTTGACCTGGTTATTAATGGACATTGCTCTTTCTCATGTTCTTAGTTTCACTCTCCACTTTCTAATCAACGCAATCAACACTACATTCGATTTATAGAATTCTAGGTCACACAAATCTTCTTTAATGTCTGGAAAGCTCTTTTCGTTCTGCGTCCCATCATACTTCTGATTCCATCTCAGTTAGGGAAGTAATGGGTTTTACAATCTTAGAATAGTTTGCGATGAACGTAGGTAGGGAACTGCCAATCTCTAAGAATAATCTTATCTCAGATGGTGTCTGACGGGTACTTCCAATTCTTCACTGCTTCACTCTAGTAAACTTTAGGCATAAATTTTTCTCCTTCTCGTAATTCCAACACTAACTCAAATGAACTCCATGCTTCTCTCTTCTTGAACAAATGACCACTGGTGGTCCTCACGGGGAAAATGACTAGGTCGTATGAAAACCCTTGGTCTTGCACAACTCTCGAAGTAGTTCAGACACATTCTTGCATTTCATGGGTGCTAGATGATATGGAGTCTTCGCAACATGTCGTGCTCCATTGAAACAAAAATCTAATTGAATTCAACATGTCGTCTGTTGGTGGTTAATCCCGAAAAATCTTTGGGAACACATCAACAAAACCTACACAGAAATATCACCACTTTTGGTCCCCAATTCTACCTATCGCGTTCATTTAAAAGCTTAGCGGCTCCTTAAGTACGTTCCCCTTGAACCCTAATGTTTCCTTCTAACTTCCAACGGTATTTCAACCTCCTTCTCATCACAAACTATCACAACACTTCCTCTTGGACAACCAGGTCTATTCCCACAACATCACACAATGCTTCCACAATTCAATCGATATCAACGAACCTCCAAAGTTACTACAATCGAATAGGTCTTTAACACACCAACGCATATCGAGTCAAAGGCTTTGGAATGCATTTAGGAGATTCCACATATGCAAGTAAGCACGTCGGATCAAATGACAAGAGGAATCCTTTGAAAGAGGGTACGTATAATGCACAAGAGTGAAAACGAACGAATGAAAAACCATCAAGCGTACCACGACAAAATGAACTATAGAAAAAAAAATCAATACCAATATACGGTAAATTTTGTTACCAATTATCGACTTTACTCGAATGACCATATTATAATAATGTTTTTTATAGAAAATCAATTAAAATAAAGAAGGTACTTTAAGTATAAAAATCATTTTAAAGAATAAATTAAAATTGTTATTAAATGTAATCTTTAGTAAATAATTCATTTGGTTTCATAAAAAAATCTAGAGAATGTTTTCTAATGGTGTACGTACCTTACCACTATGAATCACTTTATACATGCTTTTTATATAAAATAAAAATCTATTTTACAAGAACGAATTTAAACACAATTTTTCCACAAACACTCATACACAATACTTAGAGGGTTTTTTATAATCTAGACATCAATTAATTTAAAATATATCAATTATAAAATATGTTTACTCAACAAAAGGACATCCATAATACAAAGGGATCGTTAAAACACCGTACAGACTATAAACACAATTTCTATTGTTTGAAAAATAAAAAAAAATAAACGAAAGAAAATACCTGGAACCATATACTCAAAATAGAATATTACGAACTCGTACAAAAAAACTATGCAAGACGTTACGTACCAAAGAAAACGTAGGTCTTATCTTAAAAAACGACCTCGACAACGCAAACCTAAAAGCATCGATACTAACACGTCGCCAATGGGTTACGAAAACCAATGGATATACAATCAAGTGAGTAATGATACACACAAATATGTTAGGAATAATTAGTGCTTAAAAGAAACGTTTGATACTCATACGAGAAGTCAATGCAACGAAAGAATAAACAAAAACGCGCCTAAATTGAAAAGAGCAGGATTACTAGAACAAATCAAGATTCCATCGAGACATCGAAATAGGAAAAAATAGGGTATCCTACTAACAAGTAAGATGAAGGGCGGATGTAAGCTCTAGACTTAGGAAACCAATCACAAAACAAACCAATCTAAACGAGCAACTCTATAAAAGCAGTATACTAGGCTATCCAGCAATTTACTAGATAGAAGTGAAACTTACTATTATACAATAATTAATATATTAACCATTCCTCCCAAATTAGGGTAAGAGAAATAATTTCATCTACCTATTACCACCATACTTTTCATGAATAATACATATCACAATATAAAAAATTTTCAACTACCATACTGACAACCCATACACAAATAAATCAATCAATGATAACACAGTCTATGTGTGTGATGCCTTTTATAATTTATGTTGTTCCACCATATTTATAAGTGCCTACCTTTCACAGTCTTATGTACTTACTTACAAGATTACCCATTTAAACAGTTTATATTCACATATATGCACATTACCACATTTCACATCTTAAACCACTCAATTAATACATAAAAAGATTATGCTCCATCTTATAATCTTACTTACTTCAAATTGACATTGAAAACGACTTAAAGGAACGAAAAAGTCTCGCAACGACTTTCCAATTTACGAATTATCAATAAGAATAAGCAATTAATACCTACATGACGAGGTAAAGACGGGATATTAAACTTTTGCTGGGCCTCGCTTGGGTTTGACTTTGCCTCCGCAAGAATCACCCGACTCCGCTGAGGTACATCCCTATATACATGCTATCCGACAGCGGATCGATCAACTATCCTATCTCCTTCGGTTCCACAAGAGGTACCTTATAACGCTTTAAGTCCAGTTGGGAAAACGGGATTACCCCATAAGACTTCTTATGGGTGGAGAAAAACATAGATAAAATACTAGAAAGTAATACATATCATAATATAATGGTGGGAAAAATAACTAAAAAATGACAAACTTTGCAAATTTACGATATATATAAGCTATGCAAAAAATGTGGAGGCATGCAGTTATAGCATTACAAACATTTATAGCCCTAAATGCATCTCATGAAGGACCCCATAGGTTATTGTCTAGGCTCAACCACCTACTTCTCTATAACTAAAGGTTCTGATGAGGGGGGCGCAAAATCTGTCACAACCGCCAAGCGAAACACGATGGCCGTAACATCATGGATATCCATCACAACACTATTGTCGGCAACAATATGAGATTACTAAAGGCTAACAAAATATAAAGGACAAAATGTTGTCATGCAATACCGAAAAACAATAAAGAAACCCGTACGGGACGTCTTGCACTTAAGACATAAGGTCTCATCAATACATAGACATAAATGACTTACGAACCTAATAAAATTCTAATTGAAATCAAAAGAATCCATGCTCATAAAACACGAATAAAACTCGAAGAGCAAACTCCAAATGCATTCCTAATTGGTACTTTTTTGCCATACTTCATTTTAAGCACTTAATACATCATCTTGTTGCTCTCCTAAAAATGACTAGTGCTTTAAAATGTCACAACCACAATGGTTGGTGAGATGTCATAGGTTAAGACACCTTAACAAAATCTTTCCAAACAATTGAATGGAATACTTAAAAACTATTCCATAACAACACAAGTGTCCCGATGTCCACGTACAACCCGATCCACACTGTGTACCGCAGTCACACGGGCGTCTATAGTACACAATCACAATAGGTCATGGGTTGCTCAAATACCCTCGATCGGTACACAAAGTTTGTACGGTTTATTTCAACCCGTCTGTTGATTTATTTGAGTTGTTCAACATCACTCTCCAACCGAACTCACATACCTCATAACCGCCTCAATTGAAAATCAAAAGTCATGGAGCGTAACACTTATATGCCTTCCTAATTGAACACAAGGCCTGGAAGCGTACCCCATAAAAAGCCCTCCAATTGAACACAAAACTTGGTGCATACCACATAAATGCCTCCAATTGATAACACAAAGCCATAGAGCGTACCACATAAAATAGAAACACATAATCACCAGCAACTAAAACATTTAAGAACTCGTAGCATTATTTTCATCCCACAAGAATACATAAGAAAATGGGCTATGAAATCACCTGATGCTTAGCATTCCAAACTCCTTTGCATAAAACTAAACAATCAAAACAACACGTGTTACACGCGACTAAGCTAAAAGCTTATGCCCATGCAGCAATCATATGATGGATGTATAAGGTATTTAATTACCCTCATGGGTCACCCCGACACCATGCCCAACCTTAACCATCTTACTAACACTTTACACTAACTACTTACAATTAACTCAGAATTGCAGAATTTTAGTGTCTTTACGTACCCAAAACCCTTATTACTTACATTCATGAATTATTACCAAAAACTCTCCCACTTGTTCATTTTTGAGGATATTAACTTCCTTGTGATTCCAAGTTTATGACCTTTACTTGTGTAACTAATCAAATAAATAAAACTTCCAAAACTGCCCTTAAATTCGGATCCTGATTGCAACCAAAATATATCATCTAACTACCATACTTAGACATACTTTCAGGGCTAAGTTTTACAGGGATTATCCCTAGACACTATGGAACCTTAACTCTGTAGAAGGGCTAAGAATTTTCCACTTTTAGTATAGGTTTTACCCTCACAAACATGACATAAATCTGGACACGTATTTACTGTTTTTGACAACTTTTTAGTGTAACACAAATATTTGAAATGACTTCCCGACATTAAAACACTGTTGAGACTGGTTTTTCTGGAAACTAGACTCTCTGAGCTACAACCTAGGCTCAAGAATCATATCAATTCATGACTTTATCACCTAGACTATCATCAAACAAACACAGCCTAAATTCTGCCATGCCCTAAATTCTAGTTTTAACACGGAATTAAACATACACCAATTCCAACCTATAAGTTCTATTTAAACCTAATCATTATTAACATGTTGTATATTATCATTATTACGATGTTATGAAACCTTAACTTATCCATAATAATAATTATTACATGATTTAATGATAACTATAATAAACAAAAGCTTACTTGAAACATTACATAAACCTTGATTCTTTGATCAACCAAATCAACCTAGCTTGATCTTGAATAAATAAAATCCTTTTTTTTCTGCCCTTGAGTTCGATTAGTTTAAAAAAAATATAGGGGTTATGAGTTTGTATTTATAGTGTGGGGAAAAGGATATAGATAATTACCAAATTAGAATCCTAATTATACTAAAATTAGTTTTTCCCTTATTAGAGTCCTACTAGGATTATGCTTTATTCTTTTTTTTTCTTTTTCTTTTTTTTTTCTAAAATTTGTATTTACTATTCATGTATAAATTTTTTTTATCTTTTATTAGTTAATTAATTACCTTCAATACCTTAAGATTTTATAAAAACCTAAGCTAATTTGGTAAACCATTTTGCTTATAAACTACTTTATAAAAATAACTTTTGATTTTCCAATTTCACTTTCTATATATGGAAAGTTTCTTACAAACTTCCATATTTCAACCACATTATTCATTTCCATATAAAACACTTCCTTTAAAACGCTTAATACTTTTAAAACCAAGTATTGACGTTAGCAATGCATGCTCACGTCTTTCATATCCATTTTCACCACACGTGTACGAATGGACATACTAACACAAACTCAAACAACACTCAAAAATTGAGATGTCCGATACACCTCAAAATGATATCAAGCACATAATTAACTCATTTTAGCCCACATAAATTTCATATAGCACAACACTTACACACATCAAAAATGAACTCTTAGCCATTTTCTAAAGGTTTAAAACTAACATGCTTCAAATCACGGTTTGTCACAGGTTGCATCAAATCAGGGGAGGAGGATTAATGCTATTGATGCAGATGAAGACATTACCTTAGTGAATGTTCAAGATGATGTTGATAATGAGATGTTTGATGTGAATGCTTTAAATGGTGAAGAGGTGTTTGTTGCATGGAAAAATGAAAACGTTGTTTGAAACAAGTATTGTTGGTGCTCAAAGTTAGTATGCTGCATTTGCAACAACTGTCTACAATAATATGAAGAAATTACTTTGGCTCAAGCACTTGAAGCATTAAAAACTTTAAAACCTAAGGTGAAATGGATTGTTTTTCAAGAGCCAGGAAAATCTACAACAACAACAACAATTTTTTCACAATAATCACAGGAAAAGGGTAAAAGAATAATGATAGAAGAACCTGTGAAGCCTATGAAGAAGACAGTTCAAATCATACTTGATGAAGAAGTTGCTTTAAAGTTACAAGTTGAATTTGATGAAGAAGAAAGACTTGAAAGAGAGAAAGTTGAAAAAGAAAAAGAAGCCAATATTGCTTTTATTGAAAGAAAGGGAGATGTATTCCAAGTAAAGATTGTGCTGATTATAAATTAGCTGAAAGATTGCAAAGAAGATGAGCACAGGAAGAGTTGTCTGTGAAGAAAAAGCAAAATTATCTTCAAACAACTCTTGGGAAAAAAGAAGAATGCACTTTGCTGCTAAAAGCGTAGATGAGAATAGGAACTAAACACAACCCAAGCTCAACAAAGAAAATCATGTGTACTTACCTGAAGAATATGAAAGAAAGAAGCCCAAAAGACTTGAAGAACAAATCTGTTTGATTCTATTCATAAAGATGTTTGACTGATCTTTCAAGAGGGTGAATTTAATTTGTTGACTTCAGAACAAACTTGCCGTGGAAGGTGTTCAAGAGAGCAGGAGAAGAGTCGGGTTAAGAAGAGTACTAAGAAGCTGAATGTGGATGTGGTAAAGACACAATAGAGCTATCAAGTCTTATGGAAGTCTTTCAGATAAAGAAGAGGTTTCAAACTGTTGTTGTACATATAGTTACTAAGTCGCCAAAGATTGTTGACTTGGAGATCCACAAGAGGGAACATGAAGAGCTATTTTTTCTTATCAAATAGTGAGAGTGATGGAAAGTCTCTGATGTACATGATCTTTAGTAAAATGCTTAAAAGTTTTGACAGGGAAGATTGAAAGGACTTGTACAAGTTGGTAAAGCTAGATTTGGGATCAACAAGACCATATGAAAAGCATGGTTTATCTGTTACTGGGAATTATTTGTAAACAATGTTTGAACCACATGAGATGATGCAATAAGGAGCGAATCCAGCAAGCGATAACAAAGTGTTGGAATGGAGTTGTATGATCTCCTGTAGTGTACATTCTTGATGATGCAGTCTACGGAGATTTACATGTGGTGAAAAGAGTTATCCACTTACACAAACCTATATATTACAAATATGTGAACAAGAAGCTTCAGGTTGATTATTTCAGTGAAATGGCATATCAACTTCTTAAACTTCTCACAAAATAGCTTAAGAATCAGTGAAGTGTTTAGAAGCATCATCCTGGTGATTATAGAGCTTTGAATGGAGAAACTTGATAATTACTTGAAGAAGCATATTCAAGGTTAGGGGGAGGTTTGTTAGGATTTGTTGGGATTAAAAGCCTTCTTAATGCTGCTAGTATTACTGCTGCTCATATCAGAGTTAATGCTGCTCAGTTGTGTTAGTACTGCTCAAGAACTTCAGAGAAAAATGCTAAGTGTTTACTACTGCTAGTACACAGTTAGTACTGCTAGTGTAAAGTTACTACTGCTAGTGCATATTAGTGCTGCTCAGAGACTTAGAAGAAAAACTGCTAAGTAGTTACTACTGCTAGTACAAAAGTTACTACTGTTAGTACAAAGTTAATGTTGCTGAAGGAGTTAATGCTGCTAGTGAAGAAGTTAGTACTGCTGAGTTAGTTAGTACTGCTTATGTGATTTATATGAGTTATTTGTGTAAAAGATATGTATAACTTATTTGTTTAAAAGATTTGATATTCTTAGGAAAGTATTGTAAGCCGTTTAGGAATCCTTGGTGTATAAAAGGAGGTCCTAGGGCATAGAGTTAAAAGTATCAAAAACGAGTCATTCATAGAATTATCATACTTCAAGGTCTTTGTAACCCTAATACTTTGAGAGTAATCGTATTATTAATATTGGAGCTTTTGTTTGTTGAATTATATGTTCATATAATTACTGTTTCATTGATAGTTCTTCTTAATACTAAATATTAGATTTCGCATAATCTTTAATACATTCAAACAAAGTTTCTACTATAGTTGTGTTAGATTTATCATACATAACTAATCCTTATACAAGCTTAAGGAATTCAATCTATTAAAGTGGGATCAACATTATTGTTGGCGAATCGTTCTTAAGAGAAGTTGGAATTAAAGCAAGACGGTTTGATGGAATGATTACCATTTACAATGGTGATGATGAAGTAACTTACCAGATGGTGCGATCACATCCGAGGTTTAAACACCACACTAATGAACAATGCAACAAGATTCCACCGTTGCTGAAGGTAAGTGAGAAAGATGAGAAGAATGGAATCTCGTATGCATACCAAAAGCTTAAGGGGTTCTACAAAGGAGTTTTGAATCTAGGACCCGATTACATTCGAGATGCAAAGACAGAAGAATGGCTCACACGTGGGCACAATAGCGTGCATGAAATGGAATAGTAAGAGAGAAGCAGAAGACAAGTCTAACTTAAAGACTTTGCTGTAAACAAAAGTGCTTCCCGGGAGACAACCCGGATTATTATTTAATTTTAATTGAGTCTGTCTTTCCTAGACATCAATACGGCGTATCCGCTCCATACCATACGGCGTATTGATTGTCTGGACCTTATCAGTCTTTATTTTTTTATTGCACTTTAAAAACATTATTGTCAGTTCTGGCAATACGACGTATTCATTAACTTGATACGGCATATCCACCAGACCGACCCATATTTAGTTTGTTTAGTTTAGTTTAAATTAACCGTAGATGCCAAGATAGGAAAGCACGTTTTTCCTATATTATACAGGACCTTGGAAGCAAAGAATATCGACGAATATTGGTGGAGAATTTACAAATCTGGAGATCTTGAAGTGTTGGAGTCTTGAAACTTCAAGACGGCTGTTCAACACACAATCTTGCTCATAAACGCAAATTGGAGAATCTATCGAGCAAATATTAGGGGAGATTCTCATTCTAATTCTTTTTAATTCCTGTATTTTTTATTTTTTATCTATACAATGAATACGTATTATAATTTAAGTGGGGGATGGAATTAGAATGTTCACTTGTCCTATTTTCACATTAAAATGATTCAAATGCTTAAATTATGCTCAAATTTAACAAAATTTCAAGCAAACTTTTGTGAAAATTACTTGATACATAACCCGCACACAATAACCCTTGTTAGATATTATGAGAATTTAGCCTATCCGTTTCCAAATGTTTACCCAAATTCCATAAAATATGAGTGTGCTGGTGATGTAGTAGACTTTAAAACTTGGCTTGGTATATCACTCGAGACCACCATAATGAGTATTATGGATTTAATTAGAGTAACTTGTTTAAATTGGTAAATTTTAGGATTACACCCAAAAGCCTATCCATGTTATTTATTAACTAACTACACCGGTTAGTTAACCTACAGTTTAAACCCTTTTCCACTCTCATCTTTAGAGTGAAGATCAACTAAAACAACCTGTAGAACTAATCATTTAGGAAATACACCAATTATTTGTTTCGTTACACTCTTACACCTTAACCTACCCTGTTAGATTAAGTTTAATTTACAGTTGCTAGTTGCTTAAAGTGTAAAGTTTGTATTTCACGAGTCTTGTGTCATTTTCTATCTTTGGTACGATTGGAAATTTGCACATTGCAAATGGGAATGTATATTATAGTCAAAACTCATGTGATTTTACTACCATCACAATTAATGGTGAGTCAGAAGAACGAAGGAACTATCAAAGGAATTATCTGGAATTATTATTATTGTGAAGATGGTGAAACTACTCTAAGTTTCGTATATAGTTAGACTGCAAAAAAAATCAAAAAAATGAAAAAAAATTTGTAAAAAAAAGAAGGAAAGTTTGAAGATAATCATTTCGCAAAGAGCATTACTGAAGGAATTACACGAAGGATCGATTATTCGTTGATACGCAACAAAAATCAACGATGTAGAGTATTGTACAAAGTGGAAGATATTGCCACTTACCTTGTAGAGTATGTAAAGTTTGGGATGGTTGGGAAGTTGACCGTTATAGGAACGCCAACTTAGGTTGTTTTTTTATCTATGATCAAGACGTTGTAAATAGTCGTGTCTTTATCATGGTAACGGTCGGGAAAAAGTGTCTAGCAACTTGTATCTTAGTCTTAATCTATTTGTTTCTTGATTTTTATTTAACAACAATTTACTTCCCTCTCACCTAATGATTAGCCACTGGTTTTACGCGAATGAGGATGTGATCGAGCGTGCATGTCTATTCCGTCGTTACGGCCATGTATGCATGTCTCAGCTGCCTCGTTGGTTTATGACTTTTGGTGAAAGTTAGAAGGTTCCTACCCTATATCATTCTTCATCCTAACCGTTGGTTAAATTCGAATGGGGATGTGATCAAACACACATGTCTATTCCATTATTACGGCCATGTATGTGTGCTTCAGCTGCCTTGTTGGAGTGGTACTTCTGGTGAAAGATTGTAGAATGATCAACCGTAAGCCTTTCCATACAAAAAACCCATATTTACCTTTATAAACTTGTTACTCATTGGCTTTAGTGGTGGAGATGTGTATCCTTGCCAACTTATGATAGAATACTCGTCACGACCAAGCAATTGAGAGAATTAGTTAGATGTTACCACATAGAATACTTTAGTGATTTGAGTGTTTTCATCTTCCTATTTCATGAGGTGTTTGAATGTGTACTTGTAATGGATTAAATAAATGCTTTAACGAAAAATATCCTTAGGGATACATTTTTATAAACTTATAAAGGCTACTTGAGGACAAGTAGGATTCAAGTAGGGGATATTTGATGACATCAAATAACGTCTATTTTATAGCATCATTTATCCCATGTTATTAACCCATTTTGTATAGTTATTGCAAAGAATTGTTACTTAATAGTTTATATTTAAGAATTGCAGTAATTATGGAGTACTTGGTGAATATTAGCAAAAGACGTGCATTCTGAAGCTTAAACAAATATATTTTGAAAATTAATGATTCTGACAACAAATACGTTGTATCCATTAAGGAAGATACGGTGTATCCGTGCCTGCACTCACCAAAGACCACAAAGAAATAAAGCTCAATACGACGTATTCAGAAGATGTCAATATGCCATATCGAAGATATAGTATGTGAATATTTTGGAAGATATCAAATGTGGTCCCTACTCCAAGAAACCCTAATACGCCATATCCAATGCCTTGGATACGCCGTATCAAATCGACTTTCAGACCCTATAAATAGAAAACTCAAAAATGAGTTTTAAGTGTGCTAAATCATATTCTCGATACCTAAACCATAAAAGTCGATTTTCATAGGAGAAAAAGAGCAGAAGAGGCTGAGAAATGTAACACCCTTAAATCTGAGCACGCAGCGGAATGTTTGAATATCCGAGGGCGTTACATTTATGGATCAATAGCACAAGATCTGAGAACGACTACTAAACGTGTCGTTTGAAAAAAAAGATACATTGGATTAACAAAATATTTGTTTGTTACATAAGCCCATGGCTTCAAATTGTTCAACAATATAAATAAAGATTCTGGTTTATAACAATTTTCCCCAAAATGTAATAAGACCCCAAATCTTAAGTGTTGACTCTTTAATTATTGACTTCCAATGTATCATCGCACCTCGTGCCTTATTGACCTGAAAAACATGCTTAAAACGTCAACATAATGTTGGTGAATTCATAGGTTTATGTAAATCAATAGTAGGACCGCAAGATTTCCAAGTGTATGATTTAGCAACACATGCAAACATCATAAAAAGTAATTACGTTTTCCTAAGCTCATGACACTGAAGCTCGACATATATGAATGCAAATAAATATTTGCCAACAAGTGTCCGTGAATGATGTGCTAACCCCGCAACATCCCAAATTCGACATGGTATGCGTTCGTTCCCAGTGATAGCTAGTCACCCGAACGGGGATTGTCAATCCCTAATAGATCTATCCATAACATTCGCGCCCACACAATGTAATTCCCAATCACATCTATGCAATTAACAGTTCATGATCATGGACATAACGGGTTATGGTAACTCAGGCAAACACGTAATCATGGTATAAAATGTACACTTGCGTCCAATTTGTAAAACAAAGCATGTTCTCACCCCAAGGATGTAAATCATTTAAATAATTGTAAAACATGGGGCTATGAACTCACCTGAGTGAATAGTCCTCTGGAAATTGATAATAGATATCCAAGTATGAATCACACCGTCAAATACCTAAGTAAATACGGCCAGTCTTAGTCTACAAGTTTAGGCTAAAGACTCAATGTATAAACTACAATAAATTTGCTAGTTTATATATACTGTTATCACTTGTGTGGTGGTGTACGTGTTTAATGTATTTGAAATTGTTTGATGGCTCTTGGGAAAACGGATATACTTTCTTAATAAATATACTTATTTATTAAGTCGTAAATTAAACCCGTTTAATGTCCGAATATATTAATATTCGACCGATTCTTTAAGCGTTTTATTATTTCACTTTTGATCACAAATATACCCTTAAGCTTCTAGATATTACACTTTAGTCCCTAGGTTTATAAAATATAAACATTTACACTGTAAACCCTTTAGTTTTGATAATTACATAATTAGTCCTTTAAGTTTACAAAAATGAAATTTAGGTCTTTATAGTTACTACTGGTAGATATAGTCATTACTACTGGTAGCATATTAGTTACTCCTGGTAGAATAATATTGTCATTAGTACTGGTAGTACCATAATGGTTACTACTGGTAATGTTATAGTTAGTCCGGGTAGTACAAATGCATTCGTTAAGCTTATTTAAGTTTGCTTAAGCTGTTTGGCTTATTGATAAGCTCGGATGAGCTTATTTTGAGCTTATTGGGCTCGTTGGCCCAACAACCATTTACTGAAAATTAGTACCAAGGTCCATTAAGGTTCGTTTGGTTTTTAAAGGGTATAAGGGCCTATATAAGTTTCAATAAGCTCGTAGGTCACCTTAATAAGCTCGTAGAGCTTATTAATAAGCTAGGGTCTCCACTGTTGGGCCTGTTGGGCCCGAGTGTGGGCTGCGTGGGTTAAACGAAGCCATTAGTGGCCCATTAGGTGTTCTAGTACCTCTTAAGACACCGTTAACGAGTTAGTATACCAAAGGTGAGCTTATTTTACATGCATAGGGTCGTGTTCGCTACATGAACATGCTAGATAAGATTGCCTACACCTTCCTTAGTCTTCATGTCATGTTTACAAGAAAGTTCACGTATAGTTTTCTTCCCATTTTGTATATAAGGTATATTGTTTACGTCTAGGTCCAAGTTTTTCATATAAATAGGGCACTTAAGCCCCTAGATTGACATAATCCATCTTTATACATGCATTTTAATTAGGTCTTTACACAACACAAGTATAACATGTACATATATAGGTGCGTGAACCCTATATGGGTCGCGACACAAGTCTAGAAATCAAGCAACAATTAAACTATGAATTTCAAAGTGTCATGAGGGACTTACAAGGGTCCTATAGCTTTTAGATTGAGAAGTAGACGTGGTGTGTGCTAGCCTTTAGCTCGTAGACCCCTTGTGCACTCGTTGTATTATCCCTTAACTTGTGCCGTGTTCTTAAATGTGACAATTAGGAGTGTATGGTTGTGTTTTGTGATCCGAATGAGAGAAGAAAGTATATAAGAGTTTGGAAATGTGTTAAGTGAGCTAGGGAATATTATTTATAGGATGAGAAGCTAGTTAGCTCTCTTGGTTTCACAAACCACCCACATCGAACCAAATTTGTGCCTTAGGAGGTGGTTTTGAGTTTCCTAGTTGCTAACACATGGTTTTACAAAACCATCTTAGTACCATTCTTAATTACTCTCAAGATGTACAAGATTTGGCTTAGCTAGCAAATCTCATGGATTTGTGTATTGGTTCCTAGTCATCCGCGGTACAAAGGAAATCAAAAGGCACAATAGTTTTTAACCAATGTGTAAATGACTAATAGGAGACCATTAGGACAAGTATTAATGAGTTAGAGGAAGTACTAGTACTTGTAAGGATCACTAGAAAGATTTCCTACTTGTTTTGGACCCCTAACTGGCCCCTAGTGGGTTATATGCACAAAATTGATTAAATTTTTGTGTTAAGGTTTTTAAAAGCGAGTATTGGTTTGAGTCTGGGGTGTGTTCAAACGTATTTTATTGCGATACGTAACCCTTTTGCATGACCAATAAAAATAAAATACGCAAAGTACATAATCATCCTCTTGATAATTATTTCTTACTTGGTGGATGTAAACCTTAATTTATTTGATGACCGTTTACATTAAAAGATTATTTCTAGTCTACGCGATTTAGCTCAAAAGCAAAATTAAAAGTAAACGCGTATCGGACTAAAATGAACAGTGACTAATAATAGGAGTCGTAAAATGACCTGAAATTGAGAAATGTTACAGTCTCCACCCGTTAAAAGAGCTTTGTCCTCAAAGCTTAAGACCTTGTAGCAGATGACGAAGCCCGGTTTGTGAAAAGCTGTGGGTATTTTTGTTTAAACGAATCTTCACGTTCCCAGGTGAACTCAGGGCCCCGCCTAGAGTTCCAGCGAACCTTGACCAATGGTATCCGGCTTCGCTTCAATCGTTTGATCTCCCGTTCCATGATTTCAACGGGCTCTTCCACAAACTGGAGCTTATCGTCAACATGAATTCCTTCTAACGGCATGACTAAAGGTTCGTCAGCGTAACATTTCTTCAGATTAGACACATGGAAAGTATGGTGAACTCTGCTCAACTCTTGAGGAAGTTCCAGCCTGTAGGCAACTTTCCCCACTTTTGCTAACACCTTGAAAGGTCCGACATATCTCGGGTTCAGCTTGCCCCGCTTACCGAATCGTACGACCCCTTTCCAAGGTGAGACCTTGAGCATAACTCTGTCCCCAACCTCGAACTCCATCGGCTTTCGCTTCCGATCGGCGTAGCTCTTTTGTCGATCCTGAGCAGCTTGCATCCTTTGCTTGATCAGGACGATCTTTTCCGTTGTTTCTTGGATCAATTCCGGACCAGTCAGTTGGGCTTCCCCAACCTCGGCCCAGCACACCGGTGATCGACATTTTCGACCATACAGTGCCTCATAAGGGGCGGCCTTTATGCTAGCGTGATAACTGTTGTTGTATGAAAACTCGGCCAATGGCAAATGCTTAACCCAGCCTTTGCCAAAATCGATCACGCAAGCACGTAGCATGTCCTCGAGAGTTTGAATGGTTCTCTCGCTCTGGCCGTCAGTTTCTGGATGATACGCAGTGCTCATACTAATATCTGTACCCAAAGCTTTCTGAAATGATCTCCAGAAATTTGAAGTGAATCTTCCATCACGATCACAGATAATTGAGGCAGGTATCCCGTGTCTTGCCACTATCCTGTTCAGGTACAACCTTGCCAACTTGTCCAATGGATCATTCTCCCTTATTGGCAAGAAGTGAGCAGATTTTGTAAGTCGATCCACAATCACCCAGATGGTGTCGAAACCTTGTGATGACCTAGGAATTTTGGAGATAAAATCCATCGTGATATTATCCCACTTCCACTCGAGTATTTCTGGTTGTACTAGCGATCCCGATGGCCTTTGATGTTCGGCCTTGACCCTTGCACATGTCAGGCATTTGCTAACATACGTGGCGATGTTAGCCTTTATGTTTGGCCACCAATATAATTTCTTCACATCTTGGTACATCTTTTTGGAACCGGGATAGATAGAATATTTCGACTTGTGGGATTCGTGCATAATCACGAATCTTAAGTCTCTATAGCAAGGTATCCAACTCCTGCCGTGTAAACATAGTGTTCCATCGGCGTGGGTCTAACCTTTCCCTGGGTATATCCTTTTTGAT
Organism: Tanacetum coccineum; assembly: GCA_026074375.1. Lineage (NCBI taxonomy): Eukaryota > Viridiplantae > Streptophyta > Magnoliopsida > Asterales > Asteraceae > Tanacetum > Tanacetum coccineum. The sequence continues at coordinate 31,480 of BQNB010034626.1, forward strand.
CATACCGCCTACATCTTCATTCACAAGATACTCTGGTTTTTGGGCTTTGATCTAAGCTTCTAAAATTCGTTTTGGAAGATCCAAGCCAATAGTCATAACCAAGGCTCGAACCCGCAAAGTGCTTTAATCCGTTCCTTACACTAAATCATCACCACTATTTGCCTTCCCCGGGTGATAACAAATGTCACAATCGTAATCACTTAGCAATTCTAGCCAACGGCGTTGCCTCATGTTAAGCTCCTTTTGATCGAGAATATGTTGTAGACTTTTATGGTCGGTGAACACGGTGCATCTGGTTCCATATAGATAGTGTCTCCATATCTTTAGAGCAAATATCACCGATCCAAGTTCTAAATCAAGAGTGGTGTAGTTCTTCTCATGAACTTTTAACTGTCAAGAAGCATAGGCAATCACCTTCTCTCTCTGCATCAACACAACGCCTAAGCCCTTATGTGAAGCATCATAATAGACCACAAAGTCTTCGCTTCCTTCAGGTAAAGCCAGAATTGGTGCACTGCATAACTTCTGCTTTATCAACTAAAATGCGTTCTCTTCCTTCTCTCCCTAGTCAAACTTGTTTCCTTTCTAAGTAAGTTTCGTCATTGATTTAGCAATCTTTGAAAATCCTTCGATGAACCTTCGATAGTAACCGGCAAGACCTAAAAATTGACGGATCTCCGTTGGTGTCTTAGGAGATGCCCAATCTTTGATAGATTCTATCTTGGCTGGATCCACATGTATGGCCTGCTGTATTCAATGAACATGTCCGAGAAATTAATACCTCAGAACCAAATTTCACATTTTGAAAACTTAGCAGACAACTTCTCTTTCTTTAACAATTCCAAAATGGCCTAAGATGTCATCATTGCTCTTTCTTGTCTTGAATAAATAGTATGTATCGACGAAAACAATAACGAACTTATCCAGTAATGCTTGCAACTCGGTTCATGAGGTCCATGAATACCGCAAGTGCGTTTGTTAGTCCGAATGGCATAACCTGGAACTCGTAATGACCATACCGAGTTTGGAATGCCGTCTTCGGAATATCTTGCTCTCATACTCTAAGCTGGTGATAACCCGATCTCAAATCTATCTTTAAATAAATACTGGATCCTTGGAGTTTGAATCAAATAATCGTCGAACCTCAGGAGTGAAACGATTCTTCACTATCATTTATTTAACTTACGGTAGTCGATGCACATCCAGGAATGACCCATCCTTCTTTTTGATCGAATAAGACCGGGGCCCCTAAGGTGAGGAACTAGGCCATATGAATCCCTTTATCGGAGAAGCTCTTATTTTGGTAATTTGTTTCCGATAATTCCTTCATTTCTGATGGAGCCAATCGATACGGTACTCGAGCTATGGGTGCGGCTCCTGGAATTAAGTCGATTTAGAATTCCACTGGTCGAGCCGGAGGAAGACCTGGTAAGTCCTTGGGAAACACTTCAGGAAAATCTCGGACGATTGGTACGTCCTTAATTTTTTTTTCCTTCCCGACTGTCCTCCTCTTTCATTGGCGGATATCTCGCCAAAAAGAACTTGGCCTCCTTTTGCCATGTACTCTAGAGCTTTTGAATATGAGATAACTTGCCAACCGAGATTCACCTCGTTGCTACTTTTGTTGCAAAAAATTCAAGGTTTCATTCCCATAGGGAACTAGAACAAGTTTCTCATCGCAGACGATCACGGCGTGACATCTTCTTAACCAGTCCATACCGATAATGACGTCAAAACTACCCAGTTCTACGAGCATTAGATCTATGTTGAACGGATGGTCTAAGAAATTTAAAGTGCAACCTCGTATAATAGTTGTCCTATCCTGACTATTTTCCCATCAGCTAATTCGACATCATAACTATTATCTAATGGAGTTGGGACGATGTCAATCAGGGAACTAAATGTAGTAATATAAACGTCCTATCGGCACCAGTGTCGAATAAAGAATAGATGCATATGGTTGTTTAAGAAGGAACGGACCCGTAACAACATTGGAATACCGGGTTCCCGAAGCATTCCCTATCTTCTTTGCATTCCTAAACTGCATATAAACCCAGCCTTGTGCATTCCCATTCCCTCCATCCTTATTCTTCAACTTAGGGCAATCTCTCTTGAAATGCCCTAGTGCTCCACACTCAAAACAACCATTTCCCTTAGGAGCTGCCCCATTGCCCTTCTAAGTATTAGCAATGTTTGTGTTGCCATGTACGCCTGCAATCGCGAGAAAAGTACCCTACCTTGTGCACTTGTGGAACTTCTTGGAGCACAGCCCATTGTGATAGAAAATTGAGCACTTGGTACACTTAGGCAAAGATCCCCCTTAAGGCTTTCTTTTCGCCTGTCCCCATATGTAGACCTTGACGATATACTGCCTCTTAAAGGGTTGTTGTTTGGTGACAGTGTTGTTTTCAGATGAATCATCAGCCTCCTTTATTGTCAGACTGCCTTTCTGCGTATGTGCGGAGTTTCTTATTCCAAAAGTCGTTGGCCCAACTCAATAGTCTCATCCAACACCTTGGTCCTGGCAAGATTTACGTTCCATTAAAATGTTATCAGAATTCCACTGATGTACTTGTTCAAACCTCTCAGTATTGTTAGGCCAACAAACTTGGTACATATCAGGGCTAGCTCTTAGAAACGTTCAGTTTATGCTGGAACATCGTTCCCTTTGACCTTTAGGTTCCACAGCTCGATTTCTAATTTCTTGATTTCACCCCACGGACAATACTTGTCCGTCATCTTTTTCTTGAGTACTTCCCAAGTCATTGCATATGCCTCAAGACCTAAAGTTCTTATCTGACCATTCCACCAAGTCAAAGCAGCACCTAACAGAGTGCATGTGGCAAACTTCACCTGATTCTCAATAGTACAACCACTTATGTTGAAAACTGACTCCATCTTCTTGATCCACCGAGTCAAACCAACTACGCCTTCAGTCCCCTTGAAGTTCAAAGGTTGACACTTCATGAAGTCAGCGTAAAAACAAGGACGCACAGTTTGCACATTCCTTCGGTTGTCCCTGTGTGAACTGTGGCTTCTATCTCCATTGGTGGAGTTTCGTAAAGAGCCTGGTTCAATCATTGCTTGGAATGGATACTAGAGTCATGTTGTTTGGGTTGTTAGATAACAGGGAATTCTCACCTTGCTTGTCGCAGTGCCATGATTCGTCAACAACATAAGAGACAAAACGTGAGTCCTAATTATGCAAAAAAATATAATAAATGTATATGATGAGATAACGACACAAGAGAGGTATATAGTACAAAATAACACATCTATTTCATTCATAACTTTAAAATTTTTACATGAAATAGTTGTCTGTTTACACAAAATACAATACAAAAGATCTAAGGCTATGCTAGCAGGGAAAAACCCCTAATACTTAACATGCCTGTACAATGACCTAGCAAGATGAAATGACATAAACCACTAGACGTGACTGTCCGCATCCCTTGAAGCATCCTGGTGATCCAGGATCCTAGCATCTGGTGCTGGCTGTCTAGCTCTCTGTTGTCCTCGCAGAGCTAGTAACTCTATCTGCATGTCGCCTATCTCTCGTCTCATGTCTCTCATCACACGAAGAGTCTCTACCATCTGTGCCTGACGCCTACGGTCAGTCTCTCAAAGCGCTGCTATCTCAGCCTGCTGCATCTTAAAGCGAGTCTCATGTACCTGATGCTGTGTCTAAATGGAGTACCCCAGTACTGTATCTGTGTCTGATGACCTGTAGGTGGGTCTCGTTTGCATACCACAGATCATGTGTGGGTCTGAAGCTCTGATTGTGACCCCTTGACCAATCCCTATGTGAGCCCAAGCCTCTCAGGAAGCATAGGCCTCCTCCTCCACCATCCATACTGTCTCCTGGAGGGTCATCCTATCCCTTATAAGTAAGACGACCCGTTGAGAGTTCATATCGACTCGTTGTGATATACGAGACCTACTATCCTGAGCATACCTCTAGTAAGGCATACAAAGTCCTTTGTCCATCTCATGGAGCTCAGCAAGCTCTGTAACTCAGTATTGACTCCTCCACGGATCATAGTGCTATCTCAGGAACTGCTCTGTCAGATCTTCCAAGTATCCCCTAATGTCGAACCCAACATCTCAAATCCCTTGTCGCCTCTCTTCAGCACTACTGTCTGACAAACCCTTATCTATCCCTGACCTCTAGTGGGTCTAAAAAGTAGAACTCTCCCCACCTCATATCTGTGAGCTAGAGTGACAAACAACAACCTCTAGCCGAGGTGGCTGCTCGGATACTCGGGAATATCATCCCAAGGTCAACAGTGTGTTTGGTATGTATAGAGATTGTGGTAGTTGGTGGTAGTGGAGGTGATGGTAATAGAGACAGTAACAGCATTAATAAAAGCCCAGAGTAGATGCTATCCCTGAGTGTCCTTGATTTAAGTTGGACACCCAGATGATGGTAGTAATGGTGATGGAATAGGTGGTGGTGATGAATGTGTAGGTGGGGCTGTGCATCTAGCAAGGCGCTCTCTTGTAGAGGGTGGTAATAGTGAGATAGGTGGTGATGGTGATGAGTAGTCATGGCCAGAATCTCTCAACTCTGCTACTGTTTGAAGGATAAGAAATTCAAAGCCGGAACGGTAATCCTAGCCCCAATAGTAATGTCAGTGGAGGGGGTGGTATAACAAGCTCTATTCCCTCAGGTGGGGAAATAGGCTCATCAGTAGGTACAACAACAGCAGAGTCGGCCGGAGCTAAGTGCTCCTCCTCTTCCTCGTCCTCCTCGTCCTCATCCTCATCCTCATCATTGGCGTCATCCCTAGATGAATTGCCGTCATCATCATCTCCATTATCTCCCCCGTCCATAGGATAGTCAACCGGACCATCCTCTGTCTCATCATCCTCGTACTCCTCTGGATCCTCCTCGGGATCGTCTCCAGTACACAAATCCGGGTGGCTCATCAGTAGGTGAATCAAAAGGAGGAAAAGGTTGCTCCTCAGCTAAAACATATGCTCATCCTCCAAGGTATATACTCAGAGTATATAGGCTCTGGCACGTAGTCAGGATCATGTGCCTGTACGAACATAGGCTCACGCTCATTCCTCGACTGAGTGAACTATCTGTGCTAAGGATCCTTTGCCTGGTATGTTAATCGATGATTGGTGGGGGCTACTGGCTGCATCGGGAGTCCGTCGTATCCTAATACGATGACCCGTGGGATGCCTCCCTCAGATATCTCCTCATCCATCTGGCTCCCTGAAGTTGCTGCCTGTCAGAATTGGTATAAAGACAAAAGTGTAGTAACCGCAGAGATGCAGAAGACAAAACAACTGCAAAGTACAAAAATAACTTATATAAGTATTAATTATAAGAGAGATCTTAAGTTACGTCTATAAGTTTTTATATAAAGACCATAGTAATAATACGAAATATAATTAATTATATATGCGTATATAATCATGTAGCATTAGTAACTACTAATGTTAAAACAGTGTGTATCATGTAAGCATATATGCACTAAATGCAAACTAGTAATGTATGGATGTCCCTTGCAAATCCCATTTGTGAAAACAGTGTTTGAAAATGGTTATAGTCCAGACAAAAACTTTTGACCTGGTTCTCTATAACCTTGGCTCTGATACCAATCTGTAACAAACCCCAAATCTGATCGCAGCAAAAATTTGAATACCTAGTGCTGTTACTGTCAAATTTATAGCACTAAGATCTGAGAACGACCACAAACCGTGTCGTTTGAAAAGATAAATTGGTTAACAAAATACTTGTTTATTACATAAGCTCATGGCTTCAAATTGTTCAACAATATAAATAAAGATTTCGATTTATAACAATACCCCAAATCTTAAATGTTGACTCTTCAATTATTGACTTCTAATGTATCATCGCACCTCGTGCCTTATTGACCTGAAAAACATGCTTAAAACGTCAACATAAAGTTGGTAAATTCATAGGTTTATGTAAATCAATTGTAGGACCGCAAGATTTCCAAGTGTATGATTAAGCAACAAATGCAAACATCATAAAAGGTAATTACGTTTTCCTAAGCTCATGACACTGAAGCTCGACATGTATGAATGCAATAAATTGTCAATAAATGCCCGTGAATGATGTTCTAACCTGCAACATCCCAATCCGACATGGTATACATTTGTTGTCCGACAACCCAGCACAGTGAGCGCTACTCACCCAAACGGGGATGTCAATCCCAAATAGATCTATTTATAACATTCGCGCTTACAATCTAATAATTGACAGTTCATGATAATGGCTTAAGTGGGTTTATCGCTTACTGAGCCAAAACACTAATACATTGTATAAAATGTACACTTGCGTCCAATTTGTAAAACAAAGCATGTTCTCACCCTAAAGATGTAAATCATTTAAATAATTGTAAAACATGGGGCTATGAACTCACCTCAGTAGGTAGTCTTTTGAATGATAAATATATCCAAGTATAGCAAATGAATCACACCGTCAAATACCTAAGTAAATACGGCAGCTTAGTCCTACAAATTTTTAGGCTAAAGACTTGATGTATAAACTACAATAGATTGCTAGTTTATACATATATATATATACATATACATATATATATATATATATATATATATATATATAGACATATATATATATATATATATAGACATATATATATATATATATATATATATATATATATATATATATATATATATATATATATATATACATACATATATATATGTATATATATATATATATACATATATATATATATATATATATATATATATATATATTAATATATATATATATAGTATAAATATATATTACATATATATATATAAAATAGCATACATATCCTAAATATATATAAACTGTTGTCACTTGTGTGGGTGGTGTACACGTTTATCGTTAAAGTTTACAAGGTGTTTTGTATTAATAAAAAAAACATGTAATTATCATTCGGCAGTGACTTAGTTATATAAGTATACCGCATTATATCATGACTAGTCCGGTACCATAAGTGTTTATTTAAATCACTTAATTATATAAAATATCCTTAGGTTTTCATTATTGGCAAAAACAGTCCTTATAGTTTAAAATAGAATATTTACCGTTTACACCCTTGAGTTTCCATATTGATACGTTTAGTCCCTCTATTTTGCAAAAATTACAATTAGGTACTTATGAGTTCCAAACAGTCCCTTAAGTTCAGGAATGTCAAAAACAGTATTATTAAGTCTTTTCTATGTGTAAAATAACGTAGACTAACATCCGATAAAACAAGTATGTACTGCATTACCTCTATACACAACCTGTATTAACTTTAAACAAACACGCACACATAAACATTTTTACCTTACCTAGACTCACAATCGATATACAAGCCCCTATTGCATAACTTCTTTATTCCAAGGTGCATTAATAAGACACAAACAAGCACACATACAGAAACATCTACCTACTGCAACACTTGGTTACATAAACTACATCATTAGCATTCAAATTCAATTACAAATACTTTTTGGCACATAAAACACATTTCGCCTAACCTAATCAAACATCATATTTTAACTAACATCTACCTACTGATAGTTTTTTGCCACATAAAACACATTTCGCCTAACCTAGTTAAACCTCATATTTCAAATTAAATATACCTACTAAATCTCTTGCTTTCAGCAACTTTTTTAGTAATTCAAACACACATAAAAAAGCTTTTAAGCACATAAATCTCAATTAACATAACCTAATCTAATTTATAAGCATCTATCATATAACTATTGCATCAAATCAGTACAACAAATGATTAATCATTTAAAAACACATGAAAAAGCTTTTAAGAACATATATATTTTTTAATCTAACCTAATGTAACTTTAAATGACATAAACACGAAATCAGTATTTTATACTTAATATGATGATGCAATAAAATTTTTAGGGTTTCAAATGCACTTACATGAAGGCTTAAGGCTTTTCAAATTCGTCTTCCCCATAGATATGTTGCAGTTAGATCATCGGAAGAAAAGATGAGATGATAAAAATGATTCGATTAAAACAGAAGATTTGATGTTTAAGAGAGAGAGACAAATGAGTGTGAGTGTAAAAAGTGTGAGAAAATGACGGTTTATGGGTAGATGTGAAAAACGACGTCGTTTGATACGTCGATTTATTTTTCAATTACAACACCTTTGCCCCTCAAGGTTGAATTATCTACAATACTACACTTCCGCTTTTTTAATCTATTAAATGTAATCCAACATTTTACTGTATCACAATGTAAAATTGAATATTTTACTGCATCACTATGTAATTTTTAATGCATGACAGTGTAAAATTTATTACATTAATAAATTAATTTTAATGCATCACTATGTAAATTTTACTGCATCACTATGTGAAAATAATAATTTACTTTGTCTGTATTACAATGTATTTTACAATTATAATATTAATCCTAATGCACGTCATATTGTCTGTATTACAATGTATTTTACAATTATAATATTAATCCACATTCCATTCTTCGGGAAACATTTGAAGTTAAAAATATGATTTTTAAATCAACTTAGCTTGAATCATGTTTCTTAGCTTGGATAAAAGATTTTTTATTATCTTAAATTAGTTAAACAATTATTGCAGTAGATCCAAGTCATGAAAACAGTTTAGTCATGTAATGCGGATGTGGTGCATCAAATTAGTAAAATGTACTGCATTATAGAATTAATTTATTACATTTAGTGCAGTAGAGTAAAATGTACTACCTTTTCTTTATAAGAATTATCATTTCTTAGAAAATGAATTTCCAAATAATTATGTTAAATAAGGAATAATTTAGGGTTTTTTTAATAAAACATATTAAGAAAAATAGATAGTAATTAAGAGAATGTTTTCTATTAAAGAAAAAATGTTTTCTATTAATGATCTTTAGCTGAAGAAGAGAGTTGAGATAAATTTAAACACTTGTATTTAGTTTTTTTTCCTAATGTAAGGTATTTTATAGTCAAGGGCATAATGTAAGGCATTATATAGCCAAGGGTTATTTAGTGTCCAAAAATAAACAATGAAGGGTTTAGTTTGTCCATTTCAAAAATTATGCCTTAGTTACTTCTTCTAGTTGCTTCTTCACTATTTGGTAAAGTTATTTGACCGGCATATCTGTTATGACGTTCTATTTTCCATAGTCATTATTGTTGTCTGCGTTCATTTCACCAAAAAAACCTTATATATACCTCCACATGTTACGGTTATCTCTAAATTGTTCAATAAGTTCTTCACCTCATCATTTTCATACTATAGTTTAAACAGTGTTTTCAATGGCAGATCCAAATTCACCAATGCCAGTTGCTAGACGTGTTGTGGATGAGTTGATTGAGTTTAGTGGGGAGACTGAACCTTCGAGATATATGAATTTCTTCAACTTGCAATAGATCGTTGAAGGCCGCCGTTTCCTTCAGCGCATGCGTGATGAAGCTCATATTTCAAGGAGTTGAGTTCAAGGAGTTGCCTAGCTAGGTTGAATGCCATGATAATCTAGAGTTTGAACCATGATGTTGCAGGGGAGTTATTTGATAGTCTAATGTTTTTTGAGGGATGAAAAGCGAGTGAGGATGATTGCTAAGTAGAGGAAGGATATTGCTAACTAAAGAAACCCATGTTAGTTTCTGGTTTATGGAAGGGATGGTGTAACACCCGCCCCGAGGGCATCGGATGCGCAAAGACGGAAATTACAATTTGGTGTTACTAAATAGCATCCTTCACCATGATAATAGAAAACGAACCAAATAAGAGAACGTTCACCAACATGTGTTTTCCATAATATTCAGAGTTATAATGCGTTTAGGTTCCTATTGAATCGTAACCACCTGTCTATTTACATTATTAGAAAAGCATATGTTTTCAAATTAAAAGACATGTTTTTAAACACAACATAAACATTGTATTTTAAAACCTATCCCAACCTCCACCTGAAACACCCAAGTAGTCCCTTTCCAATAAAATCCTCCAACACGCACGACACCCGGCCACATCATCGTTGCCTTCAACTTGGTTACCATGGTATAAAACAGTTTAAACTGTCAGACCAACAAAGTTGAGTGAAAATTCCATGAGAGTTTAAAATAATCAATGAGTAAATAACCTTTGAACATATAATTAGTTCTCGGGAAAACAAAGCAACAAATGCAATGTATAGCAACTTCTTTTCTTTCACGCAATAAGCTCATGACACCGAACGTTAACAAGACATATGGCATTTCATATGTTAAAGGTGCCCCAAAACAAGGTATTATTGTCATATACCTACTAATTTCTAAGTACAAAATGTCCGTTTGACAGGGTGGTCACAAGGATTCAGACCCCGGACAGGGTTGTCAAACCCAATAGATCTATTTAATGCATTAGCGTTCACCTCACAAGGCAATTAACGGTTCATGAAATAAGGGACTTCGACAATAGCTACTTATGCGGAAACAATCTCATAATCGGGTCCAGCATACCATAAAATCATATGTGTTCGATTTATAAAACAAACATGCATCCCCCTCGCGGGTTTAAAAACAATTAAAAGAATTTAATGCGAGGCTATGAACTCACCTTAAGTAAAAGATCCAAATCAATCAACTTCAACTAATGCAAGAAACTTCACGTCTAACCGCCACCTATATTATACATATATAGCGGTACGTGACTAAAAGTATAATAGATCATATATTACATACCTATATGTATATACATATTACTATTACGTATTTACAATCATGTACTAAAATCTCCAAGTGCGACGCAAAACAATTCACCTTGACGCACTTAACCATATTACAACATTTTCAATAAAGTTTCCATTTTTAGAAAGTTTGCCGAAAGTAAGGATAATATAATCCGAACTTCATATTTTGTTATCAATTAACTAACATTACTAACCCTTTGCTCATTATAGACTTCATTCAAAAATTTACTCAAGTTTGACTTTCAAAAGTCAAAGTTCGTAGTTGACTTTTTACCTCAAAAATTACCCAAACTTGACTCGGCCGTAAAACGTTCGTTTTTAGGAGTTACAAGGCCCACCTTATATCAAAACGGACCTTAGAACATCCTTTACAATTATCAAAAACTTAATTTAGATTTCAAAAATTTCTCAACAAGCCATGACCAAGTCAAACTTTTTGGTCAACAAAAGTCAACCCAAAGTCATACCAAAACTTATTTTTATTAAAATCTAACTATTCCAACATGTTTAACTAGCCTAAAAACATGTACCAAAACTATCAAATACATGTTCATACTTGAAACACTTTCAAATTGATTTTGCACTTGAATCATCTAGCTACAATCATATACATATAATACCATTCAATTAAATCAAGTAAACAAGTAATTAGAAGACTCACAAAGCTAGAACAAAGATCAAATATGGTTTCCCCCTTGTGTTTGAATTCGGACGCAAACCCAAAGACCAAACCAAAGCTTTTTCAACAAAATCAACTAGCTAATAACACTTATCTAACACTAGTAAACCTTCCGTTTAGATCAAAACCCCAAGAACACACTTGAATTTCTAACAACTTCCGTAAAAACATATGCATGTGGATATTTTCTTATGGGAAATTGAGTAGAGGATTGAACAAGGATTAATAGTGTATCGAGGTATGTCTATTTGCACATACCTGTTACCTTAGTAAAGCAACTAAAAAACCAAAAATGACCAAAAACAGAATAAAAATGCATGTATAATTTGTTTTGAGTAATGTGGGTCCTGTGCAGGTACAATAAGACAAAAATTATAAAAACTATGGTGGTAAATCCGAGTACGGGAACATAAAGAGGACAAAAAAACCAAAGCCGAAGGCGTACCCTTACTCTAGGGACCAACCCGGGCCCATTTAAATGGGTCGGGTCAGCCAAATCTTGAACCCTTAAATGAATAAGCCCATCGAAATCTAGAGCCTTTTAATCTAATCTTATATCTAATTCTTACCCAAAAAATGTTAATCCACACAGACCCAATCCCAATCCATGGTCTATATTTGAGTTATAAAACATGGGTCAAAACACCACTATTTTCAAATGTAAAATTCACTTACAGCTTTCCCAACACACCCTCCCCATTGTACTTTCAACTAAACACAAGGTGAAAATCCCACCCAATACACCCAGCGAAGGCTTCGAGAATCCTTTAGCACTAACACCATTTAACACGAAGGAATGACACGCTGGCGCATTATGAGGAAGGTATTGGTCCTAAGGACGAGACAAAGATGAAGGCTAAAAAGATCAAGGCAGATTTAAAAGGAGTCTTAGAACATACCTCTCACACAACAGCACACACAAGTCACACATCAAGGTCTAGAAGACTCTACATTCGGCTATAAATACCTGAAGGATCACATAGTTTAAATAGATCTAGGAGTAGGAATTAGTTTTAGGAGTAGTGTAGCTTATTTTCAGCTTATTTAAATTTCCTTGTCTAAAATTTTCATGTATTCTACTTTTCAAAGCAATGTACTCTTTTAAATTTTAATGCAATTTAATGTTCTTTTCAATTCTGTCTTTTAAATATTGTTTAAATTGATTCATGTGATTTCAAATTGGTAATAAGCTCTTAATAAGCTCTCAATTCCTTCTATAAGCTATTATTCACTCAGTAAGCTAACTAAAAGCTTAGCTGAGTCAATTTATACTCATTACCTTTAAAAGTCAGAATTAAGCTTTGTTTGGAAGATAAGCCAGAAAAGGAAGGGCTTATGGGGTTATTAGTTTGCTTATTTATAAGCTGGGTAGGTCATTAGAGCTTATTAGGATTATTTTTAGATCCTTGTTTGAGCTAGGATCAAAGGTACCTTTTCTTTTTCTAATTTTTAGCTTAATAACTGTTTAGCTTTTAAATCAGCTTATTGATGCTTATTATCTGTTAGTTTTTGCTTATTATTCCTTTATTAGTCTAGTTTAATATCTGTTATGGCAAGATTGAGCTTAATTCAAATCTGTGTAGTATAAAAATACTAAATCATGTTTATAAAGGAGTGTTTGGCATAAGTTCTAAAATGGATCAAAAGAGGCTTAAAGTTGGTTTTAGTTTCTAAGTCAGATTTGATAAGCTTAAACTTAGCCTAATAGTTAGTTGTTTTGAGTTTTAAAAGTTTAAATCTTAAAATTGAAGTTTATCATAGCTTAGGATTGAACCTGTGGAGATTTAGTTTATCATACTAGCTTATTTGATTTGATTTTGAATTGGTGCTGTTTTTCATGCTTATATTTGATTCAAAATGCAGTAGAATTGAGTTGATATAGTTGTGCTATTGTTCTTTAGTTTTAGTCATATCTGCCATTGTTCTCAAGTTTCATTGTTCAAGTTTTTAAAGTCTCATTTTCATAAGCAATTTTAGATTAGTTTAAGTCTAATTTTGATAGTATAAGCTTTTTGCTTATTAAGCTTTATCTGTTTTTACTTGTTGAGTTTTTACATTAGTTAGTTTTGCATCTGTCCATTTTGATATAAGTCAAAATCTGTCTTAGTTATAAATCTATAAAAATCTAAAAATGAGTCATTCTGTCATTTTTTCAGTTTTTTTTAAAGGTCTAATTAAGTTTAAAATGTCTAAAATTGAATTTATAAGGTCATTGGCCTCTAGGGAATGCTGCAATTAAGTTTTAAAGTTCTGGCTTATTAGTTTGGTAGTTTATTTTGAAGCTCAAAAGCCCCACCCCCTAGGTTGATTTGAATGCAATTTTACTTATAAGCTTAATTGAGCTTTATATGATTTTCAACTTTTCTTTTGAGCTTAACTTTGCTTCTAGGTGCTTATTAGGAATATAGAATTAGATAAGCTTAGAATTTTGAGTGCTAATTGGGATTTGAATAGCATTTGCAGCCTTAAGATTTTAAGCTAGCAGTACTAACTCAAAGTTAGTACTTCTGAGTTCTTTGGTGCTATTTCAGCTTATTTGGTTGGCTTAATCTGTATCCCTAGTGTTTATCTGAGTAGCTTTTAGGATAGGTTTTAGCTAATTTAGCTTTTATTTGCTTTTTGAGTCCTTAAAATGTAAAACCCTAAAATCAGAACAAGTGCAAAATTACCAAAATGCCCCTAATGTCAGAAAATCTAATCTCCTCCAAATGTGCCCTTGGGTCTTATCTATTTTAGGTTACACAGTTAATGTATATAACCTTTTTGGAATATTAGCTTTTCAGCTTTTAATAACTTATTTTCTGCTTATTTGATTTAGCTTATTTTTCCGTTTTATTTTTCTTAGGTTTAGACTTATTCAAACTACTTTACATGAATTTTTCAGATTTTTATATTTAGGTTTACTATTTAGATTAAAATAGTTTTTAATTCATAATAAATAAATAAAAAATAATTCTTTTTCTGAAAATTTTCTTTGGTCATTTAGGTTTTATAAAAATTAAATTTGCGTTCGTAGGTCTTAATTTTAGTATACTTGCTTAAATGTCGCGTTTCTTTAGTTCCCGTTTACGTTTTTACGTTCTCGTGTTTTAATTTTTAATTGTTTTATATGTTTACGTGCTTTACATGTTTTATTCGTTTTTATTAGTAGATATAGAAACCAATTCAAAAATCTTTGAAACCATTCAAAACGCGCGATCACGGACTTAACCGATTTTCAATTCACACTTCGTCGAGGGAAAACAACCTGGGAGGTTTTTTGATTTACCGTTTTGGTTAAAAGCGTTTATCTTAAATCCGACGGAAAATACTTACTATACTATACTTTAATTGTTAACATCCTTATATACTTATATACTTATATAGTGTGTTTGGGCGGTATCATATAGCTTGATTGTAATGCATGTAAGTAAATAATTTTTAACAATGGATTTATGGTGGTAGTGGTGGTTCGAACAGAAACAAGGAGAGAAAAGAGAAGAACAAAATTTTTGCTAAAGTGTTAAATGGAAGTATTAGTACCTTTTTATAGAAATGAAGTTTAGCAAATAGGCAATTTAGGTCCTTCCTTAATCTGGTACTCTTCCTCGTCATCACTATCACTTTCTGCGTTTCTCATAACATCTGATCTTGTAGCAAGGAAGGTTTGGTGACAAAACCCATCAAAGGGTGAGAAAAGTCTCTCCAGAGTATTGACTATGCCACCAATCGTACGCAGGAATCCCCGACCAACAACTATTGGTGAATCACGGTCAATCGGAATATCCAGGATTAGAAACTTAGAAATTAAGGTAGTGACCCCTACTTGACAGAGAACATTTGTGAGTATCCCCATAGCTTCTGCCTGAGTGTGATTTATCATCGTGATTCCTCTATCCACCTTCTTTATATCTTCTCTCCCTAACTGTTCATAAATTCGATAAGGCATAGTATTTATATCCGACCAAGTATCTGCTAACGCATTTTCGTTAACCTGTCCCTCTAGTCTGATGGGAAATATGAATGCTCCAGGGTCGTCCTTTTCTTTTAACGCTTCTCCCTCAATCCTTTTTACTGCTTCTTATTCTTATTTTACAATCTTTCCATCTAACTCCACCTTGTCTTTCCAAACTTCATCGAGAATTTTCTTGTATTTATCATGATAAGCCATTGTCTTGATTATAGGCCTTTCCTCCTCTAATAAGGAAAACTTTTGGCTCATTCTGATCACTATTGCTTCTTTAACTGCTTCTTCTTGAGTTAAATGACCTCCAGCTGATGAAGATGTTCCTATATCTTAATAGAAAAAGTAAAGGTTTTACATTGCCCGCTTCTTATTACGACTACTCTTCCCCATTTTGCATACAAATGGCGGAAGTCCTTCTTCACCCAATAGTGGTATATCATCTATGTTAAAATCAAGCAAATGGTCCCAATCATCATTGCTCTTTCCTTTTTCCTCGGTTTCTTCCAAGAATGGATCAATATCAGGGTATATTGTGATAGTTCCAACCCCGAAATCAGTGATTGCTTTGGTCATACGTAAGAATGATCTTCTGAAAATCACCCCAGGTTTAACATCATCTTCTTCTGGATTGATAATGAATTTCACAAAGTAGATTTCGCCTCTTAGTGCAATAATGAGTTCTTTCTTAACCACATTGTTTCCTTTTTTTAACTTCATGTTCCAAGCATAACTTTACTTCATACTCATTTGAGATTATGTTCTCCTCTACTCCAAGATTAATCTCACCATCATAAGCTTCCAACCCATTGACAAAACAAGGAGCACGAATCAAATCATCGCGACTTCTTCGGTATCCATCTATAAAAAAACATGTCCTTTGTTTCTTTCCTTTTCCCACTCTTAGCAGTGTCTTGAAATTCCAGAGAATTCTAGTCTCCAGACCCTTCAATTTTATCACTCGAAATTACAATGACGTCTTCTCCTAAGCAAATTTTTCCAAGACTCGAATTTGGATCCATAACTCTTATAAAATAAGACAACATTAAAACAAACATTAGTGGGTTAGTTAAAACAAATAACAATACCTTTTTACATTTACATATTATCAATAAACAGATAGCATTTTTAAGTTTAAGCAATTCTCGTTCAAAAAAAACGAGAAACAAGCATTTTGTTTAGTTTCAGCCCAGAAAGTGCACCGCTCTTATGTCATATGATGTTAGGCGTACTTGCGAGGATTGGTTTTATTTAGTCTTTTAAAATTTTCAATTTTAGTGCTTTCATGTTTATTATTTTTATTATGTCTTAAATATTAATTACACATAGCAAATATCAAGTTTTTAAGCACATTTATCATCAAACAAAGTTTTTTAATTCTTTTTAAGTTTTTATTTTTATATTCATTTTGTATGATATCAAAGTCAAATAAGCAACACTTAGCAAATAAGAGATATAAACATGCATTTAGAAATTTAAATAAGCAAGCTATCGATCCGCTCAATATAACCGTAAAATACATATTTTATAATAAAATATCAAATATATAGTAAGAAGGGTCGATAACAAGATCAATGAGAACCGAAATAGTAAATGCGTACCCTCTAATTCCCCCATCGAGGCTGGGAAGTAATACCATACTAATGAATTGATGATTGGGAATTAAAATACAATTGATTTGATTTTTTACTATAAACTAAAATGAATTAAAGAAACTAAAATTTTCACGAAGCAATCAATGGAAATTGAACCTTAAGTTAAAACTACGGGGAGCAGAAAATAGTTATAGATGGATAATCCTAAACTACGGGAGCTATGAACAAGTGTAATGGAATCCTAAAAAACCTACGGGAAACAGAATTAGGCTAAAAATGAATGCCAAAATAGTTTATAATTAATTAAACTAAATTAAATATTGAGGGATGTGATTCTTGGAAGGGTGTTTTAGGTTAAACAATTATAACTATCGAATTAAATAGCAAGCCTAAAACTAAAAAATATAAAAATAAAGTCCTAAAATTAATTTTTAAAAATTTAATAAATCAAAAATATTCTCAACTTAAAAAGAAAAATGTAGAAAATTTTCAAAAAACGGAGTTTTGAAAACGAACAAAACGATAGACAACGGAAAAATCCGGGCTCTGTAAACGGGCCCGGAACTGAATTTTTAGCAAATAAGTTCACCCTACATAAGTTTTTATATTTTTTAATATAAACAAACTGATTAAAGAAAAATTTATAAAAAGAAAAAATATTTTTTTGTTAATTTTTGTATTTATATGAATTTTTTAAGATTAAAAAACTAATTAAAACTAATTAAATAGAAAAAGACAAAAATAATTATTAACAAAACAATCTGAAAAAATCAAATTCAATAAAGAAAAAGTTGAGGAAATCTAAAAATATAAATATCCTAAAAGTTAACTGTACATTTTATATTAAATTAAACGTAATTATAATTAAACTAATTAAAATTAAACCTAAAACTAAATTAAATTAAATTAAATAACTAACTAAAGCTAACTGTTGTTAAAACTAAAGGACTAACAGTGAAAGGACAAAAGGACTGACGGGGTAACAAGCTAACTAACAAAGGGGACTAACAATGCTAACTATAAAAGAAGAAATTACACAAATGGTCCCTGAAGTGGACCCCGATTACAAGAAGAGTCCAAAGTGCTTATTAGCAAAAAGCTAAAGAAGCAAAGTTGTAAAGGGGACTTAGGAGAACATTTTTCATAAAAGGAGTATAAGCTGTAGTGGACTAAATAAGCTAAAAATGTGAGCTTTTGGGCTGACAGAAACTTATAAGCTTATTTGGCTTTTTCTTGGGGCTTAAAAGCTCAAATTAAGCTGAAAAGTGATTAAATTAACTTAACTAAGCTATTTCTACTTATTTTAACTAAATGCAGCAAGAATAAGCCCTAAAATAAGCTGAAACAAGAATAAGCTAACTTGACTTAATTGTAAAAAAGCAGAAAAAGGGCTACTTTGCAGCCTAAATAAGCTACCCTAGAGGGGGAATTAAGCTACAATATTTTGGGGAAATAAAGGTCTACCTAGGGGCTTAATGAAACTACAAAATAATCTAGTGCTTATTAATCTATTTTCAAAGAAAAAGATGGCTGAAAGAGTGCTTTTTGCACCAGGGGAGGGCACCAGTGGCTGAGGGGCTTATTTTGGGCTTATGAAAATAAGCCCAAAAATAAGTTTTACCCAAAAGAAATCCCAAACAGATTAGGAAGGGTCTCCAATAAGCTTGTATTCAAAATATGAAGTGCTAGGAAACAATTAAACCTGCTGATTTTTGGCTTAAAAATCAAGGGTTTTAGAAAAAATTGCAAAGACCAAACTTTGACTAACTTGGTCAAATTAACAAGGACAGAACATATGGCTTTTAAAAGGCTTTTTTGTGACTTAAAAGAGCTCAAAGATGGTGAAGCTTAAGCTGTCTAAGCAGCTTAAGCTTTAAAGCTTAATTTTCTTGTAAGATTTTGACACAAAGGTGAGGTTTAACTAAAACCTTAATTTTAAACTAAAAGGTATGCTTTCTTTGGTCTTAATTATGCACACACACTCAGCCAAAAGTGGCTAAGTGTTTGTGACCCATACCACCCCAAATTTGACCCATTTTCGGGTTTTCCCAAACACCCTTTTAAGTAAACCAAAAATTCTTTTAAACTTGAATTAACTAAAAAACAACAATGTAAGTCAATCTTAGCTATAGAAGGATTACAAAGAGGCAAGTAAGCACAATTTTTAAGGATTAAGAATGGAGTTATAAGATGAATAAAATTTGAAAAACAAGAAACTCAAGATTAACTTCGAACTTGCATTAATTTGTTTAAAAATAGTAACATTACATTAAAAAAGTAAGCTGCAAACTTAAATTACAAGTTAATTAAAAATTAAATAAGAAAAGCTAATTAAAAACTAAGGTGTGGTCTTCGGGTGTGTTTTCTTGTTTATATAGAAGTCCAAGGTCCTCTTTTCTTGAACCTTTGTGTTTCTTGTGTGAGTGTGAAGCTCAGCATCAAATCCTAGCCCTCCATTTCTTTTGTGTTTCTTTTAAGCTCAATCCCGCCATTGATTTGTACTCGAAATTGGTAAGATTGCCAGAGTGGCAATCTTTTTGTTAGTGGGATTAGGGGAGGGTGATGGACTGGTTCTAGAGAAGGGTTGGGTAAATGGGAGAAGGGTATCATGTGATGGTGGGGGAATTGAGGAGGTTGGCGGGAAACAATGAGGGGGGTGAGCTGTTATTGGTTCACAGGTTTTAAAAGTTTCCAAGTTGGCAAAAAGAAACCCTCATGTTTCACTTCTTTGTCACTCTTTTCTTTCTTTTATTTTTAGTTATTCATGAGTTTGGAAAGTGGCATAAACAGCCCTTGCGTTTTAAAAACAAAGAATTAAAGAAAGAATAAGCTATTGGCAGTTTAAACCCTTGTGTTTTATAAAGAGATAGAAGTTTTAGAAACTTGCAAATTCAGTCCCTCTCATGTTTAAAACACTTTTCTTTTATAAAACAATTTTCAAAAATGACAATTTAAGTCCCTATGTTTTATAAAAATTGTTTTTGGGCCAGTATTGGGCTTGGGTTTGTGTATTGGGCTTGTATTGGGCCCAATTAAGTGTGTCTGGGCCCAATAAGGTTTAGGCTTATGTT
>BQNB010034627.1:0-51466 GCA_026074375.1 Tanacetum coccineum
TTGTTTCAAGTGTGATAGACAAGTTGCCTCTTTCCTTGAAGGAATTCAAACATACTTTGAAACATGGTAAAGACGATTTGTCTTTGGTTCAACTTGGTAGTCACTTACGCATAAAGGAGTCTCTAAGGGTGCAGAAAAGTGACAAGGGCAAAGGAAAAGAAGTTGCTGGACCCTCTGTAAATATGACAGAAGAGGGTGGAAAGAATAAAAACAACAAACAAAACAAAGGAAAGAAACATGGTTTCAAGGAGAACAATGATGTTTCTGGTCCCAATAAGAAACCTAAATTGAAATGTTGGAAGTGTGGCAAGACATGTCACTTCAAGAGGGATTGCCGTAGTGGAAACAAAAAGAATAACGCAAATGGTAGTGGTTCGGGAAAAGGGTCTAAGGACCAATCCCAAGACCAAGGTCAGAATTTAGTGCATGTTTGGAACAAATTTGTTAAATATTCTGTTTCATTAATTTTTAAAGCATTTTATGTGTAGGTTGATGCAATTGCGTGGTGGATTGATTCTGGTGCCACAACTCATGTTTGTAAAGATCGTTTTTGATTTAAGACATATGAACCGGTGGAAGACGGATCTGTCCTTTACATGGGTGATCATCATTTTGCTCTTATTCATGGAAAAGGAAGTGTGGTGTTGGAATTCAATTCTGGAAAATCTATTACTTTGTTTAATATGTTGTATATACCAAAACTTCGTAAGAATTTAATTTCTGGTCCTGTATTAAATAAGTGTGGATACAAACAACTGTATGAATCCAATAAGTATATCACAAGTGTTGGTTTAGCTGCCGATATGAGAAAAGAAATGACTGATTATCTAACACTAAGAAGCGAAACATACGTTGCGGAGTTCATACTCTCGGAAAACGCCTCTAACATAGAAATATCAGAACACCCTTATGATATAATCCTTAATCTCATTGATGATTTTGCTTCTTCTAAAACAAACATGTTTAGTCGGGTTTCTGAGTGGGTTTTAAGCGACAGAAGAGAAGATAGAATTGACGATTTTGTACAAGAAATGGAAATTAACGGTTTCTGGCTATTAGCTCGACGAGAATGTGTTGCCTCAATGTTGCTTAAGAATGTTGACTATAAGAACACGTTTCATTGTGATATGGTATGTAGCTCTGAGGAAGAACTTTTTAAGCATAGATCTGAGTGCAAGTTTAGACCTCTGGATTGCACGAACAAAGGGTGTTCAACTAGGTATTGTGCGGGTTAGAAGGAACATCATGAAGCGGTTTGTCCTTTTAAGATACTCCCATGTGAACAGAAATGCTCGGATTATGTTATGAGGCGTGAGATGGATAGGCATTGTGTAACTATTTGTCCAATGAAACTCGTAAATTGTGCGTATTATACAGTGGGGTGCAAGTCTAGTATACCTCGGTGTAATGTTCAACAACATAATGCTGACGAGTTATCTTCTCACTTGCTTTACATCATAAGGTCTGCTCATAAGGAAGCAGCTGAAGGAGATCTCAAACATAGGGTGGAACAAATCCTCAAAGTGAGCTTTTTTTCCCTTTCTGTTTCATCAAAAAGATTGTGGGGTTTATGGGGGTGTTTGGATGTATGTTTTGGAAATGATTGTCTGATTTTCGCGACTCTAAGCTTCAATTTTTTTTTACTGTTTGGAAATATTATCTAATTTGCGTTTTGGATTTATGACATTTAACCTGAATTCACAAAAGGACTCTTCTTTTTCGTAAAATGGCTTTTTTGATCAAATTATCTGGATTTCGTATATCTTTTTATGGTATGGTTTAATACAATGGAATACCTGATGCTCATTAATCCATAATCATTTTCAAAACACTCATCCAAACACACCCTTAGTTTAATATGGACGAGAAACATCTAAATTTTTCGTTGTGACAGCTATCAAATATCGAAAAGTTGACAAGAGCACGTGATGCAAGAGCTCTGACTTTTTTGATCAAGGATGCTGAATCGAAGCTTGGACCACTAGAAGTCAACACCAAGCCAAACACTAGCGAATCCGTTGAGTTACCCACCGGTGAGGACAATAATAAAACGGAATCACCCACAAAAACTGTCCCACCGGTAGTCAATGATAGCTCTGACCCACCCAACAAAAACGAAACAAGTTCTTCAACTGAAAAAACTGCGATACCAGAAGAAGATACCAAGTTACCAACCAAAGAAGTGCAACCAGCAAATGCCGACTCATCAGTCAAAACAGAGGAAGGCAAAGATAAAGAGGGACCATCTTCTTTACCAAAAGAAGAACATACTGAATCACCATTCAAGAAGGAAGTATCCAAAGATTTACAAGAAGACAAAAGTAAAGGCATAGAAGCCAAAGAAACGGAGAAAAGTGGATCACTGATAAAAGGAACTCTTGAGGAACAATCCCAAAGAGAGAAAGAAGATACAATACGGCCACAAACAGAAGAAAAGGTCGTTGAGCCCATAAAATCGCCAAAAAAAGAAACAGCCAGAGAAACATCAGTAAGTGATCAAGTAGAGTCCAAGAAATCACCACCCAAAGAAGAAAAAAGCAAACCGTTATCGAGTAGCAATGAAGAAGATACAAAGAAATCACCTAAAGAAGAATCTATAGGCGATGAAAAAGAGTTAAAAAAGTCACCGCAAAAAGAAAAAGTAGACGCGTCATCACAACAAAGAGTAAAAACACACGATTCATCAAGTGACGAAGAAGAAATGATGTCACCATCTGAGATTTACCATGACAGCTGAGCAAATCAGTTGCCGAAAGAAATATTCATTCTAGATACCAATATGTTCTTGTTATGAGAAATTATTTTGTCATTCATGGATTGCATCATGTTCGAATATGTAGAAGAACAAGTTTTTGGGATTTTGTTTTTCTTCCATTGGGCATATTGCCAGTATATTCATATTATGTTTTTTTAATGCTCAGTATCCGTTTTTATGATTGTAAATATGATACCATCTATGTAGACTGGTGAGTGTTCTAAGGAATAATTGTCACAAAGAATCAAGCAAGGTAAAGCTAAAGCCCTCTCTTTTCAAAAGGTTGGCGTGACCACTTCAAGGTTGTTTGCGCCTAGCAGGATGTGATGTTTGATAAAACTGAATGAACAAGTGTTGGATAGTTGGAACTTTGGTTTCATTTTCGTAAAAAAATAGTTAAATATTAGACTACCTTAGTGGTCACACCCATCACCACCTCAACGTCACATCACCAGTCACCTCTCATCACTTTTTTTCACCTTTCACCGTGGTCGTCACTCTCTCACATTTCATTAAATATAACTACTTTATATAAAAATACTTCACAATATACCTCATAGACACTCACAAGTTAAATAAATAACAATACAAGCATTCAAGTGCGCCACAAATTACACAAATGCTGAATGATTAGGCCACTCACATTTTGTCTCTTTTTCCCCCTATCTCACGCGTGAGACGTGACCCATTTGGTGGGGTTGAAAGGTAATGGTGCACCTCACGAGCCACCACTAAGTGTGATGGGCGAGGTACGGGAAAACAGGAAACCTTGTTTCCCTTACAGCCGGAACCATAAAGTATCCACACCACCCAATGTAAGAAAAGCCTAAATAGTTTATCCACGGGAGTCAAGTCCTCAATGAAAAATAAGAGAGAAAGGTCTTCGGAATTTAGGGGTGCCCATGGTACTGGAACCGAGACCGCAAGAACCGAGAACTGAAAATAAGGAAAATGTGGAACCGAGAACTGTCCCAAGTTCTTCGGTTCGGTTCCGGATGGTTCCGGTTTCGGTACGGGAATTTTCGATAATTCCCGACAAGAACCATTGTGTTTAAAAAGTTCATTTTGTTATTTTTCAATCATTTACATACTATAATAATACAAACACACACAAAATGTCTCCAACAATCCAAACCGTTTCAATAATTCCAATAGTTAAAAATAACATAAATAAAAAACAAAATGTAAAAATATAAGTTTATAATTGTTCAAAAGTATCAAGAACACGCATTTGTGTTCCAAACCTCGAAAAAGCTTAACGCTCTTGTTTGCCTTAATAACTATTTTGTTAATTGAGTTAAATAAAACTTACTTTCATGTTGATGAATGATCATGATGATGATAAATGATGTAGATTAAAGGTTACGGTTTTAAGTTATTATGAATTATAGGTTTTAGAATTTTTTACAGCTTGATAATAGCATAATGGTAAGGTTTTATTTTTTAATTTTCTTAAAAAGCTACACGTTCAACATAATGTCCTAAACACGCCTTATAAAAATTCATATTTTCAATAGAGCGGTTCTTTTCGGAAAGTACCGGTTCCGTCCCGAGAATTTGGAATTTTAAGAACCAAGAACCGGACCATGGTTCTAATATACGGTTCAATTCTAGTACGGTTCTTCGGTTCTTTTGGTTCTCGATTTTTTTGACACCTCTATTTTTGATGAGAGAGGGTGATATTTATTTAATTGTTATGTATAGATATTTGTGTTTTAAAAATATTTTTAAGTGATAAAAAATAAATGTTACAATAATTAAGAGAAAGTTGAAAAAAAAATTAAAGGGAGAAAAAGCTGATATGCCTAGAGAGCCCTCACCTTAAGAATTGCCTTAGCGTAGAAGTTTAGCACTTTAGCATATATACTGTAGTTAAGAGGATATCTTTGTAATTAATATTTTGAAATTTGAAGGACCCAAAGTTAAAAAGTTGATCACTCTGTTCACTCGCTCTATTATTAATACTGCTTTTCTATCAAAACCCTTTTTAATCTCTCACAGAACCATATCTTCCACAGGTATATTATTGCTCATTGTTTTTTTATATATTTTATGAGTAACTGATTTGTTATATGATCAGTGAATATTGTTTGATCTTTGTGGGTAAGTACTAGGATTTTAAGGTAGTAAACTTTTTTATAGATTATATAAGTTATAATTTTATACTGTGTTTATATAAATAATGGTCTGATCATTAATCTACAGCTTATATAAATAATTGTCATGTTATAAAGTATGTATATATAATTTTTTCTTAACTAGGGTTTAACAAGCTCAACAACATAGGATTAATATTTTTACATATATTACACTTTGGTTTTTCTTACTTTTAGATTTAAGTAATTTGTTTCTCTTTAGATATGGAAAAAAACCCGTACCGGATGGGGCTCATTTGATCATTTATGATATAGATTTGTTTGGTTCAATTTCTATTGTTATTTCCGTGACTTTTCATTTTTGTTTAATTTCTACTTAAAATCGCAATGTGGTTGCGTGTAATAATTGTGTATATTAGGCAATCAATGATTAATAGTAGTAAAGTTAAGAATCACATATAATTAATGGTTTTGTGCCTCTTGCTAATTGATTGCCGAGTGCAAAAGGTGGTGCAATACTATTTGTTATTCTTTTATTTGCCGAAAAATGTATATTAAAATATCGACCTTATAAAGATGGTAGGTACACAAGTGAGAGTGAATGACCAAACTTAAACTTAATGAACAAGTAAAATGATTTATTTTTTTAATGTAATGCAAAAACCATGAAGGGGTGACTAGCCCAAAAAACTACCTAAATCGAGCCAACTTTCTTGAGTGAGGATGCAGGTTTCTAAACGGCGAGTAATTGACACTTTCATACAACGCTATAGTGGTAATAAATAACCATTTGTTTTGTTGTTCGTGTTATTGGTGTTTCTCAAATGCAAGTCTAGTTACTTTTTAGGATCCAGTTATGTGACAAGATAATGTAAATGGCTAAAAACGATCAAATTTTAAATTAGTACTTTACTCAGAACTCAGAAGTACGTTAAACTGATAATCATTAGCATGCGTTACACTTTGTTCTTCCTTGTTTCTGATTGTTTCCTATATAGAATTTAAATGAGGATTTTCTCACCACTTGTGAATCTATCTGCAGTGCGATGAGTTATCAAAGAGGAGGTGGTCAGTCCAACAAGGGTAAGAACGTAGCGACGAGCTCTACTTTTGATGTGGATCAGTTGAACCAGGGAGTTCAGGATGTGAACCTGGGTTCGAACGAGGATGGTGGTTGGGCAACTTATTCTAAAAAGAACAAAAACAAAGCTGGAAACGGTGCTGGTTCCAACCAATGGGCTTCTCAGAATCCGAAACCAAACCCATGGGGTCAATCTGATCCTTATAGAACCAGTGGACGGGGGAATGGGAATGTGAGGCCTCCAAACAATGCACGGGCAACCCAAATGGGCGGCAGAGGTGGTTTCAACAACCAACCAATGAACAGAAACCATGGGAACAACTACAATCCCGCCTTTAATTCAATCCGTCCACCTCTTCAGGGTGGATGGGACAGGAAGCGGGATAACATCCTATTTCCGCAGCCTGCTGATGTGGAGGACGAAGCTGAAGATCACAATGAGACCGAGGATCTTGATGAATCTGATGATGAGCTTCTGAGTGACGAGTATGATTCTGACGAGAGCCCAAAAAGCCACGAGGAAAGGAAGAAGCATAAATGGTTTGTTGAATTCTTCACTACTCTGGATAAGCTTACGGTCGAACAAATCAATGAACCAGACCGACAGTGGCACTGCCCTGCTTGTAAGAATGGTCCCGGTGCAATTGACTGGTACAAGAGTCTACAATATCTTATATCGCATGCCCAAAGAATAGGGTCCAAAAGAGTCAAACTTCATCGGGATTTTGCAGAAGTTTTGGAGGAAGAGTTGCGGATTAAGGGGTCCACGGTTGTGGCAGCTGGTGAATCGTATGGTCAATGGGAGGGTCTCAATGAAAAAGTCAAAGACAAGGAGATAGTGTGGCCACCGATGGTCATTATAATGAATACGCTTCTTGAACCTGATGAAAAAGATAAGGTATATATACCATTAGTTATTTTGTTTGTGTCTTGTTAAAGTTACTAAATTTAAGCTCTGCTTTCAGTGGAAGGGGCATGGTAACAATGAGCTTTCTGGATTCTTCCCGAATTTTGCGGCAGTCAAGGATCGTCCATTCCTATGGGCCTAAAGGCCCACAGGTAGGAATGAGTTTGCTGATTATTTGTATGTCCTCAGCTGTAGGATACACAGAGCTGAGCGTTTAAGCAAACTATTTGAAAAACATGGTGCACAACGAGATGCATGGTATACATCGCAATCAACTATATCTCCTGGAGGTATACGTCGGTTATTTGGCTCCTACATGGCTACAAACAAGACATGGATAATTTTATCGAACTTGTTGTAAAAGGTCTGCATTATTCTTTCTTTCTTCTTTGTCGTGAAATCCTTTTTGTTCTTAAGCTCTGGTTTTAAGCTTTAATTTGTTCTATATTTGTCAAGGGAGACCAAAGGTGAAGTTTGAGATGGTTTCATACCTAGAAAACTATGTAAACCAGTTGAAACAAATGAAAGAGGATAATCAGCTACTGGAATTTTTATAAGGGACAATTCTTGCTAAAGGACGCAAGGCTGCAAAGCATGGAAGAGTACAATCGTGTCTGTGTCTAAAAAATTAGGGAATTGTGAAGTTACAATATCGTGTTGTGAGGGAGAGGACAGAAAGCTTACACAAGCAGAATCAAGAAGAGGTAATTTTTATAACATATTACTGTGGTCTGGCACTAGATACTTGTAATTTTATAGATTATGGTTACTTTTATGTGCATTTGTGTAATTTACATATTTTCATGTAATAGATGGATTCCCAAGAGCAGCATTACAACGATTTGTTGAAGGAGTTCCAAGAGGCCAGGAATAAAGAAGAAGACGATTTTGATAAGCTTATGCAGGAAGAGCGTAGGAGGGTTGACCAAACTTTTTCTGTTGCGGATCCTCAGAAGAGGTATTTTGGCCAATGACTGATCTTAGTAAAACAGCATATTATTATATCACGTGATTTCTGCAAATGACGTAGTAACTTCTTGGGCTAGAATATGACAACTATCTGTTGGGCATATTTGGTTTTCCATCACCACAAGATGTACTAAATCAAGGTTGAGAATAAACCGATGCTTGAGAATAAAAAGTATGTTTTCAGTAATATATAGAAGGTTTAAGCCACAAAATATACACTTTAGGCTACTTTGAACCCTGTTTGGCCTGTTTCTTGTTAAGTTGACTTTCCATAAGTTTAACAGTTTACCCGTTAGAGATAAGAACTTATACCAATATCAACCCATTAATAAGTATATGCATCGAAGTTGCCACCTCAACACACTGATTAGGGGCCTTAGGGGTCAAAATAATGTTTTCTTACCAACTTGCTGTAGGATGCTTGAGGTCGTTGTTTTTTTTATTGTATACAGGGACGAAAAGTTTGAAGAAATGAAAGAGTTTGAGGAAGAGAGGGAGAAGTTAATGAGTTTGCATGACAAAAGGATGGCTGAATTGCAGAGGAAGTATTTGGAGGACAAGGTCAAGTTAGAGCAAGGGTTCAATGCTGAGTTGACTCAGTTGAGGGACAAATACGCCCCGAAAGGCTTGAAGTGCAAGACTGATGAGAGGTTAGTGTTCATCATTAGATTTATCTAAATCACTTCCAAAAACTGCAAATTATAAGGGATGCCAAACATCTCTAACTTTTGGTTTTTGACAGCTAAGAGCATAGGATGCAAGAGTTTGACAAACCAACGAGAGTGAAGATTGCAGTATGAAACTATGAACTATGAAGCTTCGTATGCTTTTAGTTGTCCAGATATTTTGGTAGAAATGTGATGATTGTGGCACGACTTCTTGTTTTCCTTGGATCATCAACAATTTGCTTGAACTTGCAACTTATATCTTATTCTGAATGGCCAGCCCGAATGGGAGGGCTAACTTCATGATAATATATGCCAAATTCTAAATGTATGTGAAGCAATCGTGAATTGATGGAAAACAAATTAAAACTACAAAATGAAAGTAATTTAGTTTTTCGCGTAAAATAATACGGTAGAGGATCTTCACAGTAAAATGCTGGTTTGCGGTTTTCGGAAGATGATGTTCCTTTAGCAGCTACGACATCCACCCTTTTATTACACTCTGAATTTTACGAAATCCTCAACCCTTTTATCACATATGTGAAAATTACATGGTTTGTATAAAGTTTCCAATGTTAACCACAGGCATAATTGCATCTTAAATCATTTTTATATGGTTTTAAAACGATCAATGGTTTGGTGCTTAGTGGTACGTTTTTTCTTTTCTTTCAAAAATGGTGGGTGAGGTGTGTATTTTTGTATTGATTTATGTAACTTTCTTTT
Source organism: Tanacetum coccineum (assembly GCA_026074375.1). Lineage (NCBI taxonomy): Eukaryota > Viridiplantae > Streptophyta > Magnoliopsida > Asterales > Asteraceae > Tanacetum > Tanacetum coccineum. The sequence continues at coordinate 9,197 of BQNB010034627.1, forward strand.
AGCTAAAAAACAAATTGTTTTTATTATGTTGATATATTGTATTAAAAAATTATTTCTATTTATATGTTTTATTTTTAACACACTAATATGTCTAAGAAACTTTCTTTTGTAACACACGGCGTCTAAACATCCTGATACACCATTTCAATCTTTTAAGCTTTCACTTTTTTCACACACACTCAAATACATACTGTAGACTTGTCGTCATCAATTCAACAATAGCCGTGACTTAAGCGCTAAAAGTTCGAAAGGGTGAGTTATTCGTACCCTCTTAAATGATAACCTTACCCCTTATTTGATTTTTGTATTTCATTTGAGTTTTTTTATTTGTCTTCACCATTTTGTTATCTATTCGAATTTTTTGTTTTCCTGTTTTTAATTTTGTATATAAGTATCATGTTATTACGTCTTGATTTCTGAATAATTGTCCATTATTACCATTTTCGCATGTAAAAAAAGACATCTTTAATTATAAAATTCAAATAATATTGTTGTCTAATTAAGAAGAGGATAAAACTAACATCAAAAGAAGTAAAATTACAAATAAAAAAACATTAATAAAATTTACAATTTTATATTATCTCTTCAAAAGAGAATAAAACTCTCATAAAGATGTATGTAAAACAATATTCACACATACAGGTGTCACTTGTTATGAAAAGTGAAAAACAAAAAAGAAAAAAATTTATGTAACTTAATTGGTACATCTCAGATGCCATATGTATGTATGAATTTTTGTTTGTAAAAATCATGTGAAGTTAACATTGCTCTTTCAAAATATGACATCAAATACACTAACAAACAAAAACATAAATTACATTAAAGCATTAGGTTGCGTTTGGTTTATAAATGAGGTTGGACTCGGATTTAAATTTGGTATTGATTTAGATTTGATATAGGATTAAGAGAGAGAAATTATATTTGTTTAATTGATTTAATATTTAAATATTATTTAAAAATAAAAAAGTGTATATGTGTGTGAGAGAGAAAGAGAGATATAATTATTAATGGTTTAACAAAAACCCTTTTACTATTTGCTAGCTAAACCCACATACTAAACAACAAACTTTACCATTTATCCTAAACCCGTGTCTAAAAGGTGGCAAACAAATGGCCCCTTAATCACTTATTACTTAATTACAAACAATAACATCATAATTGTATATAAAAAATAGTCGTAGCGGACGATGACGTTTCGATGATTAAAGCCAAAAATTGATTTATCTATATCTACACTATTATATAAAGCATTTACAATGTAGGTCCCATCAAAAATTAAGATAAGGAGGTGCAATCTTGATCATCTATCTTATTTTAGAAAATCACATAGAATCATAGAGTGACATGTGTTACTTCTCAATTAAAAAATCACTTTTATTTTCAATTTGACATATCTTTTTATCTATTTATTTTTTATGATTTAATTTCACCGTATTTTCTAAAATTTTGTGATCTTTAATTCAACATCCATTTTGATATATTTTTAGCTTTTCACATTTTTAGTGGGTTTATTTTGATTTTTTTAACAACTTTAACTTTAATTTAAATACAGACTTGATTCGTAAAAGATATATACTTTTGAAGACAATGTTTGATGGGTAAGAGAGTGTGTGAGTCTTTATACAAGCTAGAATGATGTTAATATGATGTTGCGGGAAAGCTACGGAAATCCAAACAAACGAAATCTCTAAGCGGGTAGGGAATTGCGGAGCGAGTTGGGTTAGCAATTTTTATCGCCACCGCTATGCGCGGGTATCCAACTAGTACAATAAATACATCAAAGGTAATGTTAGCTCAAGTGGTAAAACATACTGTATCTCTTTTTATAAGAATGATAAATAATACTACCTTTGTCTAAAAATAAGTGCGTGTTTAACTTTTCAAAGACGTTTAACTTTGATCTTTACTATTTTTGTGTTATTATATGTTGGTGATTTTAGTGTCATCAACTATTTTAGGTAATTGCGATTTACTAGAGACCAATTCGGCTCGGATACGAGTTAAGAAAGTGTAGAGTGCACACTCGTTAAGCTAATATGTTTTCGACCATGGAAAAAATGCGAGGGTCAAGGGGCAGCGCCCTTTGCGAGGTCAAGGGGCAGAACCCCTTGCTGGTGAATGATTAAAGGTCTTACCAGATTTCCTCCCCAAAACCCCTATAATCTTTATGAGAGTTTTATTTTGTTGGTGAAAGGTTGTGACTGTTCGGTTTTAATCTTTATGAGAGCCCCTTGCTGGTGAATGATTAAATGATTTTTATGAATCGGTATTAAAGGTCTTACCAGATTTTTCCGCCAAAACCCAACCAACATGTGTGTTGGTGAAAGTGAAAGGTTGTGACTGTTCGGTTTTAACCGACTGTAACTACTTTTAATCATCTTAACTGTCATTAGTTTCTGTTTATTAACAGAAACCTTTGGTCTCACAGAACATACAAAAATTCATACAATTTCTCTCTGTTCTTGCTTTAATCTCTTGTGCCTAGAATTAAAGTGTTCTTCTTGATTTATCCTCGTAAATATTTCGTGATACCCTTAGGCACATAAAGGGTCGAAATACTTTATACGAAAAGTGAAGTCAACACGATTCAAGCAAAGATATCTAAGATTATCATCACACACCCTAACCAAATTTCTAACAAATGTATAAAGTATTTTGTGATAATCATAGCTGGAGGAAGTACTGTGAAAGAGATGACTACTAACTTTGGGAAACTGGATAAATTTGAAGGGCATGATTTTAGACGATGGCAGAAGAAGATGCACTTCCTTTTGACAACTTTAAAGGTTGTGTATGTTCTGTCTACCCCGATGCCAGAATTGTTGGAGGACGATACAGTGGAAGCAATCAGACACATATTAAAGGGGGAGAGTGGCGACTACATCTGCAGAGGACACATACTAAACGGTATGTCTGACCCCCTGTTTGATATTTACCAGAACGTGGAATTTGCAAAGGGGTTGTGGGATTCTCTTGAATCCAAGTACATAGCGGAGGATGCTTCTAGTAAGAAGTTCCTTGTAAGTAATTTCAATAATTACAAGATGGACGACTCCAGGCCAGTCATGAAACAATTCAACGAACTCCTTAGAATCCTTAGAAAATACACACAACACGGTCTGAAAAAGGATTAATCGATATATGTTTCAAGTGTGATAGACAAGTTGCCTCCTTATTGGAAGGATTTCAAACATAGTTTGAAACATGGTAAAGACGATATGTATTTGGTTCAACTTGGTGGTCACTTGCGCATAGAGAAGTCTCTAAGGGCGCATGAAAGTGACAAAGGCAAAGGAAAAGAAGTTGATGGACCCTCGGTGAGGGTGGAAAGAATAAAAACAACAAACAAAACAAAGGAAAGAAACGTGGTTTCAAGGATACAAACGGTGATTCTGATTCCAACAAAAAACCTAAATTGGAATGTTGGAAGTGTAGCAAAACTAGTCACTTTAAGAAGGATTGTCGTAGTGGAAACAAGAAGAATAACGCAAGTACTAGTGGTTCGGGAAAGGGGTCTAAGGACCAATCTCAAGACCAATGTAAGAATTTAGTACATGTTTGGAACATATTTATTAAATATTTTATTTCACTATTTTTTGAAGCATTTTATGTGCAAGTTGATGCATTTGCGCGGTGGATTGATTATGGTGCCACAACTCATGTTTGTAAAGATCGTTGTTGGTTTAAGACATATGAACCGGTGGAAGACGGGTCTATCCTTCACATGGGTGATGATCATTTCACTCTTGTTCATGGAAAAGGAAGTGTGGTGTTAGAATTCAATTCTAGAAAATCTAACTTTGTTTAATGTGTTGTATGTACCAAAACTTCGTAAGAATTTAATTTCTGGTCCTGTATTAAATAAGTGTGAATACAAACAACTGTACGAATCCGATAAGTATATCTTATCGAAGTCTGTGTATTTATAGGATTTGGTTATTATAATAATAGAATGTTTATGTTAAATTTGAATAAAGTTCCTGATGATTCTGGTTTTATTTATATGTCTTCTTCTACTATTGTTAATTCCTCATCATGGCATGCTCGTTTAGGACATGTGCACTATAAAAGAATGCTTGAAATGTCTAAAGATGATTTAATTCATGTTATTGATCAAAATACAGAAAAATGTAGTACTTGCATGTTAACAAAAATCCCTTAACAACAATTTAAAAGTATAACAAGGAAATCTGTGATACTTGAATTAATACATAGTGATTAATGTGATTTTCATGCAATGCCATCTTTAGGCAATAAAAAGCATGTTATAACTTTATAGATGATGCTTCTAGGTTTTGCTATGTTTACTTGCTACATGCAAAAGATGAAGCTCTAGATAAATTTAGAATTTATAAAATAGAAAGTTGAATTGCAACAAAATGACTTGATTAAAAATTTACGCACGGATAAAGGTGGTGAATATTATGATCCTGTATTTTTCCAATCCGTAGGAATCATTCATGAAACTACGGCTCTTTACACACCACACCAAAATGGTGTGGCTGAAAGAAAAAATAGAGCTCTTAAAGAAATGGTTAATGCCATGTTGTCTTACTCGGGTTTGAGTGACAGGTTATGGGGAGAATCCATGTTAACGGCTTGCTATTTATTGAATAGGGTTTCTAATAAAAGGAACAAAACTACCCCATATGAACTTTGGTATAAGAAACGACCCAACCTGACATTTTTGCGGGTTTAGGGTTGTAGGGCTGTTGTTAGGCTTCCAGACCCTAAAAGAAAAACTTTGGGTGAAAAGGGTATTGATTGCATCTTTGTTGGATATGCTGAGCATTCCAAGGCATATAGGTTTTATGTTATAGAACCTAATGACTCTGCTTCTATTAACACAATTATAGAATCAAGAAATGCAATATTTGATGAGAATCGTTTCTCTTCAATACTTAGACCAAAGGATATTATACCAAATTCGAATGAATCTCAAAAGAATGATCATTCAAATGATGTACCAAGTGAGACTCCCGAACCTCGTAAAGGTAAACAAGCTAGAAAAGCTAAATTATATGGTTCTGATTTTCAGCTATATCTAGTTGAGGGATCAAGAGATCAAATTGGATCACAATACTCTAACTAATATAGTATTGAGGAGGATCCTAGAACCTATAATGAAGCTATGCAATCTCGAGATGTTGCTTTGTAAAAAGAAGCAATTGATGATGAGATTGGTTCTATTATGGAAAATAATACATGGGTCTTGTCTGATTTACCACCAGGTTGCAAATGGATCTTCAAAAGGAAGATGAAAGTCGATGGAACAATTGACAAGTTTAAGGCTCAATTGGTAATCCAAGGCTTTAGATAAAAGGAAGGGATCGATTACTTCGATACCTACACACTAGTTGCTCGTATCAATACTATTAGATTGTTGTTAGCTTTAGCAGCTATTCACAATCTAGTGATCCATCAAATGAATGTCAAAACAACATTTTTAAATGGTGATTTGGAAGAAGTGTATATAAATCAATTGGAATGATTTGTTATGCCAGGTAATGAGCATAAGGTGGTTAAGTCATTGTATGGGCTGAAACAAGCACCTAAGCAATGGCATCAAAAGTTTGATGAGGTTGTGTTGTCCAGTGGTTTTCTTCTAAACTAATGTGAAAAATATGTATATAGAAAATTTGATGGCTCCAGTAAAGGTGTTATAATTTTTGTATAAGTTGATGACATGTTGATTTTGGCACTGACCAAAATCAAGTTGATAAAACTAAGAAGTTTTTGTCATCTAAGTTTTCCAAGAAGGATATGGGAGAAGTATACGTTGTTCTTGGTGTTAAGATTAAACGTGAGAATAAAGGAATTGTAACTACACAATCTCACTATTGAGAAAATGCTCAAGAAATTCAATCGTGAAGATTCTTCTCTGGTGAGTACTCCCATGGATCCGGTAGAAAAGCTTATGCCAAATACAGGTAAACATGTGGATCAATTCAAATACTTAAGTGTCATTGGCTGTTTGATGTATGCTATGATGAGAACTAGACGAGATAGTGCTTATGCAGTTGGTAGATTGAGCAGGTTTACTAGTAATCCTAGTAGACATCATTGGCATGTAATGACAAGGGTATTCAAGTACTTGAAGGGTACTATGAATTATGGTTTATCATATGTTAGATATCCTTTGGTGTTAGAAGGTTATATAGATGCTAGCTGGATAAATCATGTTGAAGATTCATCTTCTACTAGTCAATAGGTATTTTTGCTTAGGGGAGGTTCTATTTCATAGGCTTTCAAAAAGCAAACATGCATAACTAGTTCTACTATGGAATCTGAGTTTGTAGCATTGGTTGTTGCTGGTAAAGAAGCAAAATGGCTAAGAAACTGGATACATGAGATTCCAATATGGTCAAAACCAATAGCACCAATTTCTATCCATTATGATAGTGCTGCCACATTGGCTAGAACTTATATTCAAATATACAATGGCAAGTCTAGACATTAGGGTATTAGACATAGTATGATTAAGGAGCTAATCATGAATGGTGTGATATCTATTGAGTTTGTTCGGTCACAACATAATTTAGCTGACCACTTGACGAAAGGATTAGCTAGGGACTTAGTGATCAAGTCAGTAATGGGGATGGGATTAAAGTTTATCTAGATCTACTATCTATGAGATACCCAACTCCCTTCTAATACAATGTTAGATGTTGAATTCAATGTGAAAAGTTCATAGTTAGATATGGGAGCACATGCGTTTATCTTTCCAATGTATGTGTTCAGACCTGCAAGTGATGGTTAGGTTGAAGAATATCTTCTTAATGGTTCTTTTGAAAAATTACAAATGCAAGTGCAAGACTAAAAGGAACACCTATGTGAGCATGAAGTTTTGCCGCTTCAAGAAGCTTGGACTTGGCTTCCTACATATGTAACACCCCCTAAATGGGTCGCAGCGGAATTATATCCAAGAGCGTTACTTCATAATACCATTGCACAAGATATGAGAGAACGACCTCTAAATGAGTCGTTTGAAAAGTAATATCGTTAATTTAATTGAAATTGAACTTGTTATAACATTTTTCCCATGGTTGCATCACAATGAAAATCTTGAAAGTAATACAACGAGATTTGTTTGTAGAAATCCATGAATGTAATCTTGTATAGTCTAGACTCCAATGCACATCAGGTAAGACAAGCATCTATTTCACCTAAGAAATACATGTTTAAAAGTGTCAACATAAAGTTGGTGAGTTCATAGGTTTATGTAAGTATAAATGTAAATCACAAAACTATATATATAAATTTACTGTGTTACAAGTCCCGCCTATACAAGACTTGCAACGCATAAACTTAAATATATAGGTTTTTAAAATGCGTATAAACACAAACCACAAAAAATATGTTTGTTAAAATGTTGAAATCAATGATTTGTAAAGTATGCATGACCATTTCAATCCTTATAATAGTCACAAAAATGTAAACATGAATGTTGGACCGCAATGTTTCAAAGAGTATGATAATTGTAATGTGCACAATATCACAAAATATTTCAATTATGTATTGCCTAGTATGCAATATAAGGAATGATTACGATTACTCTAAGTTCATGAAACTAAGGCTTAGACTTGTAAGATATGCCACTTTATTCAAGGCACAGTAAGAGTTTCAGTATATGAAGTTCGATGCTTCGACATGGTATAACGTTTGTTAGTTCGGTACTGCCGAACTGGTGAGAGCTTATCACCTGAACGGGGATTATCAATCCCAGTGCCAAAGTAAAGTTGTTGCGTCCATCTTTTATTTGGTAGGTAACATCGCCAAAGCGTATCATCAGATTTGACTACGAATGAAGGAACTCGGCAGAAGATCAGCAAAGCGAGTATGTAAACGAGTTTGTAGTCAATCATGTAAATGAGTTTGTAAATGAACATGTAAAAGAGTTTGTAATGAGTATGTAATCAAGTATGTAAATGAGTATGTAAACAATTTATGAAACCAAGTATGAAAACGAGTTTGTAAATGCGCATGTATTCTCACCCTAAAAGTTATAAAGTATGTATAAAACGAGTAAAACATAGGGCTAAAAACTCACAAAGTCTTGAAAAGTAATTGTAGTGCTATAAATAAATGAGCATGTAAACAGGTTTGTAAACGAGCATGTATTCTCCCCCAGTAGTGTTTTCTAAGTTGTATTTAAGATCTAGTTACCACCAAATCATAATGAATGAATATGATATTTTCAAAATTGCATTCAGGACATGTGAAGGGCATAATGAGTTCTTGGTCATCCCTTTTGGTCTCACTAATGTACCCTCTACATTTCAATCTTTGATAAACACGATGTTTAAACCTTTATTGAGAAAATTTGCATTAGTATTCTTTGATGATATTATGGTATACAGCAAGATTATGAAGGAGCATTGTGGTCACTTAGCATAGATGTTACAAGTGATGCAGGACAATACTTTGTTTGCTAAGAAAAGTAAGTGTTATTTTGTTGTACTTCAAGTTGAATATCTGGGCCACATTCTCTATGCAAAAGGGGTGTCCACAGATCCTACAAAGATTGAGGCTATGCTAAAATGGCCAACTCATACTACAATCAAGCAGTTAATGGGCTTCTTATGCTTAACTCGTTATTATAGGAGATTCATTAAGATTTATGCAAGCATAATTCAATCACTCATAGCTTTACTAAAAAAGAACTTATTCAAGTGGAATGTGGCAGCTGAATTAGTCTTCAATAAACTAAAAAGGGCTAGATGGAAGCACCAGTGTTGGGTCTACCTAACTTTTCTCAAGAATTTGTGGTTGAAACTGATGCATACGGTATTAGAATTGGGCAGTGTTGTGTCAAAATTGCCATCCTTTAGCATACCTTAGTATAACCTTAGCTACTAAACACCAATCCTTGTCCACATATGAAAAGGAGTTTTTAGCAGTGGTAGTAGCATTAGAAAAATGTAATGGATATTTGTTGGACAAACATTTTAAGATTAGGACAGACTATTCCAGTCAAAAATACTTGTTGAATCAAAAGTTAACCACTCCTTTTTAGCTGAAGTGGTTACCTAAGTTGTTGGGATTTGATTATGAGTTTATATATAAAAAAGGGGAGTGAAAATGTTGTGGCTGATACTTTATCAAGAGTAAATCAAGGTGGTGATTTGCTACAAATGTCATTGTCTACTGTGGCAAGTGATGTTTAAGAGAAGGTCAAAGATAGTTAGAAAAGTGATATTGATGCTCAAAATTTGATTCAGTCATTGATTGATCATAGTTATAAAGGCAATAAGTACATTTGGAATGATCATATATTAAAGAGGAATGGAAAGATAGTTGTGGGTTCTAATGAGGAATTAAGGAAACAATTGATTACTTATTTTTACAATGAAGAAATTAGGGGCCATTCTGGAATTCATGTGACTACAAAAAAGTTGAGTGAAGTGTTTTATTGGAAGGGGCTTAAGAAAATAGTGAAACAACTTTTTAGGGAACGTGATGCTTGTCAAAGGCAAAAGCTTGATCTTATTGCATACCCTGGATTAACTGATCCCTTACCTATATCAGGGAAGGTTTGGTCAGAATCATCTATGGATTTTATTTAAAAATTGCTTGCATCTCATGGAAAGTTAGTCATCATGGTAGTGGTGGAATTGCTAAGAAAATATGCTCATTTTATGGCCTTATATCATCATTTCAGTGCAAGTCAGGCGGCACAAGTGTTCTTGGATAGTGTCTATAAGCTTCATGGCCTACCAGAATCAATCATAAGTGACAGGGACAAAGTGTTCATTGGTCATTTTTGGAAGGCTTTATTCCTAGAATTGAATGTCAAACTTAAGATATCCACTGCTTACCACCCATAAATTGATGGCCAAATAGAGGTGGTGAACAGGTGTTTGGGTTGTTATTTGAGGTGTGTGAGTAGGGAGAATCCAAAAGATTAGGTGAAGTGGTTGCCATTAGCTGAGTTTTGGTATAACATAAATTTTTACTCTACCATTAACACCACTTCATATGAAGTTGTCTACTGCCAAACACCCCTATCCACGTTCCCTATGTTCCTGGTGATAGCATAGTTGAGAATGTGGACAGAACTTTACAAATAAGGGAAGAGGTAATTGGCATGCTCAAAATTCATCTAAAGAGGGCTCAAGACGGGATGCAAAGTCAGGCTAGTAAGCATAGAACATATAGATAATTTGAGGTAGGTACTCGGGTCTATTTGAAGCTACAACCACATAGGCAAGTATCTGTTAAGAAAGGTCAGCGACACAAGTTATCTTCTAAATACTATGTGTCTTTTATGATTGAAGAAAGAATTGGAGAAGTGGCCTATAGACTGCAGCTACAAAGTCACAGTCAAATTCACCTAGTTTTTCACATTTCTCAACTTAAAGTGACATGGAAAAGAGCAATAGATTGGAGTTTTGCCTAAGCTAAAATAAGATGGTCTCTTGCACACAAACCTTTGGCTATTTTAAAGAGGCGTTTAAGAAAGCTACACAACAAACCAGTGATGTATGTGATGATTCAGTGGACCAACAGACATGTGAAAGAAGATACACGGGAGGTGTATGTTGATTTGATTACAAGGTTCCCAGAATTTGATGCTTTTCTTGAGGACAAGAAAGTTTTCAAAAGGGATGGATTTGATACAAGCTAAAAGAATAATCTAAGAAAAGTCAACGAAAGTCAACTAAAGTCAAAATCCTATTACATAGGTTTTGGGCGGGAAAGTTAGTTACACCCAAAACTCACTTAACTACTCATTTTCACTTTCAATTCATTTTATCTTTTACTTTGTAAACTCAAACTCTCTCTATAACTCTTTGTAAACACTTAACAATTTAATAATCCCATAATAATCCTTTGCGAATCTTGTTTCTTTCTCTATGGATTCCTAATTGATTCATATTCTTCATTTCTTAGTTGATTTCTAGAATAAGCACATTTCAAATCTTTCATAAAATATATAATTAGTTAAGTTACATATAGATGGCAAAACAACAAGATATCCACAAAAAATTCGTGTGTAAAACTTTCTTTTTTCAGTAAACTACCGATGTATAAAGATTTATTTAATCTTATTTTGTATCGCTAGATTAGACAACTCCACGCCTACATTCTTGGGATTTTTCTTTTATCGAATTTTTTGTTTAAGTTTATTGTTTTTCTAATTTATATTATTTAAAAGTAGTATTTTCATTTTCTTCCCTTTATTTTTTACTACTTTGGGTTGAGTTATTGATTTCGGTAATTACTTTTTAGCTACATCACCTAAATTCTTTTTCAATGAATTAATTCTACCCGTGCGTTATAGCAAGTTCAAAAACATGTATTTGATAAAAAAAATTATGTAAACCCACAACAAGGTGCGTAGCCTACTTCGCTCATTCATATTTAATTGTGAAACAATAAACAAGCCATAACTTACCCGATCATGAAATTTGTTCATAAAAATTTGTATTGTATGGTGATAGGTCTTGTTGTTTAACATTCGATTAACGTGCTAGTTTGTTATGGAAACAATTCATCTAGGCGTTTGTGTTTGAAAATTTATTTTAAAGTATTTTGTGTGTGTTTGTTGATTTAGATTCTCCATAGTTCAATATGAACATGATAGATCATTTTGATGTGTTTCTGAGAAGGAAATATATGTGGGCCCGTTAATATGTCAATTTTATTTTATTTAAATTTAAATTTTCACTCAAAATAACACTAACATGACATATCATGTTCATATTAAACTTTAATCTCAATCCGTGCATGTTTATAATTGTAGAAACAGTCGTTAATGTGTTGATGAAAAAGTCTTCAAAGTGTTATCTGTTGATATTAACTTCTTAAATGATTGTATAATTATTCATAAATATTTATATAGACATTTTATGCTTGACTTCTTATAAATTTTGTTACATTTTGACAGCGGGTTTTGTGTATATTTTTTTCTTATATTAGTTATTTAGTTTTTGAATACCTTTAATAAGAATCCATAGTTGTGTTTTTCTCTTATTTAACTAATCTGAATCAAATTTAAATTACTTGGACCATTATTGATTTTACCTTGTAGCCCTAAAGATATTTTTTTGACTAAACATTAGTGAAAATAATAATAAAACTTTAGTAAGTTATAACATCTGGGTAGACAACTCCTTCAATTTGATGTACAAACGACATAACATTATGTAAACCCGTAGCAAAATACGATGAGACAATACTCAGTTCATCATAGATCTAGTGTTAGAACACTTTAAGAAAATTAGTACACTAAGTGTGAATGGTGATAGTTACAATGAAAAGGGTTGCAAAGCTAAACATTATGTACATGGCTATAGAAGATCATCATGCGACCTCGATTAAAACTAAGGTCGCACGATAACCACAAGAAGATGCTTATATTGCTTGAGATAACTTACAAGAGAGATTTTTATTTTTGGAAGTGTGTTGTTGTAAATAAGATTACACATATTTATACTATTATAATATGTACATAAAGTTTTTATCTACACTTCATAGGTAGATCATTATAGACTTTTTGATAGTTAGATCATTTTACACTTTTTAAAAATGTTCCACACTTTTTCGTAAGAAAATGTTCCACACTTTTAAAATGTTCCACACCCTTTCACGTCTTCGACCTTTGCGGTTTCTCTTAATTACATGTCGCTTGGGTAAAACTCTCGGTTTTGCATCCTCACACTCTTAAGGGGGGAATATTGTTAGTTAATAAGGCCTATAGGTCCGACCCGTTTGTTTAGACCCTTTTAGAGTTTAAGGTTTCATTTATATTTGTTCATGTTTCATGTCTTTGTATTGTAATATTATAGTTAAATCCTTGGTTTAAAAATGCGTTTTGCGATCCAATGCGCTAAAGATCCCAAAGTCCATTGCGTGATGCGAATACTAGCGCTATTTAGACACGATGCGTTTAGTATTAAAAAAAAGTATAAAAAATATTTATACATAGTATATTCCATCAAGTACTAAGTAAATGCAATAAACATACAAAATAAGTTACTAGCATATTAAATTTAGGCCAATAATCTATTTTTATAAGAAATAAAGCGAAAGCACAGCTTGACTTAAAATACTTAGCAAAACACAAGATACTATATTTTTGTTATTGTGTTTGTATTGGACGTCTTTTAACAAGTTTTATCTTTAAAAGGCCATTAAAATACGTGGGTATCTTATATATGGTTTAATTTTGACTAAAATGGCCTAAATTCTAGGTTGCGACCGTTGCTAGCATTAGAAAAATGCGGTAAATTGCGGTATAATGCGAATGCAATATGAGATGACCTTGCATTAGGCATCATGATGCGAAATTTTAAATGCAATGCAATGATGCGTGCAATTTGCGCAACGATGCACGCATTTTTAAACCAAGGTTAAATCTGATTAATACAATTATCATTTTCCCTCTAATTTCTACATGGTATCAGAGCCATTAAAATAAAATAAAAATTATTTGTTTGTTCGTATTGGATCTGCACCTTGGAATAAACTGATTGCTGATATATGCTTCCGGTCAATTAGATAAAAGAACAAAAAGAAATATTTCATTGTAAGTTTGGTTCTATCAATTCGTTTGAATTAAATAATGAAAAACATGATAGCATGATTTGATTGGATGATACATCAGTTAGTGGAATATATAGTAGTTAATTGAAATTCTTTATGACAATGATATGGTTAAGTTTCATTTGTCTATGAAACTCTACGATACGGTTGTGAAATATTTTGTTTGATTTGATAGAGAATAAAGGAAAACAAATTGCAGTTGTTTGAGTTTGTTCTGTTCGATTGTATTTCGAACTGGTATTGATGTTGGTGATTGTGGTGTTACAATCATAATTAATCCGATTATGTCTTGAGTAATTATGTTTTGCATCTCGACATCAATAACATGTTTTGGTTCCGCATTGTTTCTTCTGAATTGGTCTGCCTGCAGCTGTTTGTCCACATTTTTTCGCCTGAATCCGTTATTCGTCTACATGTGTTCACATATGTCTGCCTGAATCTGCATCTGTTCAGATATGTCTGCCAGAATCTATTTATCTGCATCTGTCCGCCTAAATCTACTCTTCATCTACCTTTGTTTGGATCTGTCTGCCTTAATTTGTCTATCTACCTAAATATTCTCTCGTTTATCTCTATATTTGTGTTGATCTGCCTGAATCTATCTGTCTGACTAAATATGCTCTCGTTTATCTCCGCATTTATGTTTCTCTGCTCTGATTTTGAAATCTATTTTGGTTTTGCATCGATCTGGTCTGTTAGTTTCAGACCTGATTATGTCTTGTTACAGTTTAGATTGCATCAGATTGAGACTTCGTCTAGCACCGAGTCTGAACTCTAGGACACTTTGTTTTTCGTTTGCTTTTCAGTTTTACTTTAGTTTGTTGATGAACTCCCACTGTTCACCGCTGAGGCATTGTGAGTTTGAGGTGTGATGTTAGCTAATAAGGCCTATAGGCTTGACCCGTTTGTTTAGGCTCGTTTAGTGTTTAGAGTTTCATTTAGATTTTTTGTTATTTAATGTCTTTGTATTATAATATAATAGTTGAATCTGATTAATACAATTATCATTTTTACTCTAATTTCTACAAACATGATATCTCTCAGCGTTTCTACATGATTCGTTCGTCTTCTAGTGCCAAGCTTTAACTCCTTGGAGCTGGTCTTGAGCTGCATCGCGAACTTTATTATGGTTCCACTGTTGGTGCCTCTCTTTAGTCACCATGCATACTTAACCTTGATTTTAAATGCACATTGAATTGGTGAATGTGTAAAGAATACTTGTACGGTATTGAAGAATTTAATCTTTGATGGAAACATTGGTATGTTGTAACTACAGATGTCACACCCAGCTAAAGCTAAAACACGAGGTGCGAAGTATTAATAAAAATCACAAAAGATGATAGATAAAAAACACCATACATGATTTAATAAAATATAAAGTTATCCGAATGAAAATTATCCCGAACACAAGTTTAAAAGTACATGATACATCATAGTTTGTCTTTCGTCCAAACATGAAATTTCCAAAAGATGCGAGTTTTCTAAACACCATGACATTTATACAATTTTCTACATGTGATGCACTAAGTTTCCACTTTAGGAAGGTCACATGAAAAGCATGATAAAAACGGTCAACTATTAAAGATAGTTGGTGAGCTCACAGGAATATATACATAAAATATAGTTTTAAAAGAAAAGTGTTGATGTCCAATAGTAGTTCCCAAAAAAATATCAAGTTGCCAAAACAAGTCTAGAATCTAAAATGATTCAAGTTTCCAAAGACCGTTGCCGTTACCTAAGTAATGTAACACAATATATCAAAACTCCAAAGACAGTTTCCCGTTACCTAAAGTAACGTAACACAAATCAAATGTATGTAAGCTATAGTATTTATGCGAGGCACTACTTAAACGTATTCAGCCTTCCTGTCCAAATATCCAATCAAGTGTCAGTTGTATAGTGTGGCACAAACACTTAGTACTATGCACCATTGTGCAAGGAGTGAAGAGAGGCTAATGTCCTAATAGCGCTATCCATAAGTACTATCATCTCAATCCCGTTGAGATGGATATAGTAAGCTAAAAGTAGTGGCGGGTTCCAAGCATCAAACGACATACATACCAAGTTCAAAGTTTTAACGCATTTTCAAAGTTCAAAAAGTTTCACAATTCAACAAGTTTCAAAGTTTAACAAATTCAAGTACGTTTTAATTTTAAGTATGTGCAAAGTTTAAATACTTAAAAGTACGAGCATAACAATTTAAATACGACACATCATGCTTTCCACCCCAAAATCATAAAAACGATAAAAGAGGGGTTGTGAGAACTCAACTCAAAAGTTAAGACAATACAATAGCTTCTCGGCAATTTACGATACGTAGGCAACCCAAACAAACGGGCACCCTTCTACCCGAGACCTAAGATAAGTAAATATACCTATTAGATCCTAAACGATATTATCGGATGTTATATACGTTTATTAGATAGGTCTTACGTTTACTTTATATTTTCCAAAGTTCGCTTTTAACGTTTCACATAAAATCATAGAATGTCTCGGTTTTCCGTCACTTCAAGCTTAGGCTTGACCAAATAAAAGTTACTTCTGGTTAAATCTCTTTTCACACCTCATAATACAATGTGTCTGGTGTGTCCATAAATATTTGCAAAGTCTTCCCATGATTTTAACTTACCTAAAATAGTCATACTTTAGTTTTTACCTAAATCTGGCCACTTTTTGTATTTTATTAAGCTGAGCACTTTTTATTAAGAGTTTGACTTAGGGCCTCTAAAAACTCTTTATTAACGTATTAAACTAGTCACATACCATATTTTAGCTATATAAGTGTTCCCAATTATGATTTATGACCCATACAAGTTAGGTGTTTAAATATTTCCAAAACAGTCCATGTAACAACTCAATTTGTTTCAAACGCAAAGGTGTCCAAACCAACCTATATTGTAAGTTAACCACTGTGATTTTATTTTTAACATATAGACTTAAGTTTTAGAGGTGGTGTGGCTCCATTTTATGCAAGTATGACAAACTTATACATTAAAGTTGGAAAACTTTCTGCTCATGTTTACTTTTCAAGTTTTATTCCTTACACAATCCAATATCATGTTTCTATAGTAATGCCTACCACTAAAGGCCAAACATAACTGATAACTACACGAATATACTAAATTTTAAGAGGTGGTTTGAGATTAAAAGAGTAAAATATGATTATTTTATGAATTTTACAAAACTAAAAGTCAAATCTGCCATTTAAGTATAGTTTCTGCACACGAATCTTGCACAATTATTTTGAAAATGCTAAACACCTCCACTCATTTTTGGCCAAACTAGAAAGTTGCAGATGACTCTTTTATGTACATTTTAAAAAAATGAGACAACCATAACTCAAAGAAAGTAAGTTATGGCTGTTTTAGTGGGACACAAAATTTCAATTAGATTACTTTTTCTTTATTGATCTACTTTGCATGCAACTTTCTTGCTATTTTAATTCCAAAAATGACCATACCAACTGTATGTACCTTATTTAATATCATTTTAGAATCACAAAACATTCTTAGATCAAGTATAGCATGCGGTTCAAATGTATAAAAAGAATATGCAAGATAAGAGTGCAAAAAACTAGGGTTTGAAACCTCTTGGTGCAAGATCAACATAAGTTGGCTTGCACCAAGGTTTTTACCTTGATTTATGAATGATTATGAGAAGGTTAGATTGAGGGCAGAGATGATGAAAGTTCTTGATGGATGCCTTCTTTGTTTACTTGATTCAAAACCCTTAACCACAACTAGCTTATTAACCCTTTTACATTGATTTCTTTAACCTTAGCTTGAAAAATCTTGAAAGATTGTTGTTTGTTTCTTGTTGTTGTCGCCAAAATAGAGAAAGAGAGGATGAGAGGGCTGAGATTTAGAGAGTTCTTTGGCTAACGGTGTGTGTGTGAGTTGAGTTTGAAAATACTTGAACTAGAAAATGGAATACAAGATGTGATGTTTGCATGTTGTAAGGCCCAAGGCAAGACAATACCATGTTTGGGTTATGGTGTGCCCAAAACCAATTGTGGGGAAGGGGGGTTTGGTTAAGTTTATTATTTTTTTATAACAACTTTGTGTTATATTGTGTAATATGTATAAGTGTAAATGTATAAGTTGTGGGTATTTGGTTAATACATAAAGTGACGTAAAAACATAACTTTTAAGATAGGTTTGCAAGTTAGTTAAATTATCTTTTTCCATGTGTTTTGACATTTTTATAATGTTACTTGAGCATATCGTTGGTCGTTAGAACCGTTAACTATGATCATTAGGTCAAAGGTGCGTTCGTATAACTAGGGTTCCTAAAAAAGTAAGCGTTTATCAATAAAAGTGACACGACCATATAAAAATGACTCAACAAATAATTCAAAGAGTCAAAATGTCGTGCATTTGCTATCAGTTACTGACCTCAAAAATAGACGGTTGTCACAGCATTCCTCCATTAGAGGGAACTTCGTCCCGAAGTTCAGGTCGTCCGTCTTAAGACTTAGCGCTCACAAACAATTATGGATACTTGCGCTTCATCTTGTCTTCTCATTCCCAAGTAAAATTTGGCCCTCGTTGGGAGTTCCAATGAACTTCCATGATGGGAATGTTACTTTGCTTCAGATTCTTAACCTCTTGGTCCATGATTTCAATTAGTTCCTTAACAAAATGTAGTCTGTTATCGATCTTGATTTCTTTTAGTGGTATGTGCGAGTTTATGTCTGCTAGGTATTTCTTCAATTTTGACACGTGAAACGTGTCGTGAATGCCTACCAGTTCCTGGAGTAAACGTAACCGATAAACTACAGGACCGACTCGTACGACAATCTCGAACGGTCCTACGTATCTTGGTGAAAGATTGCTTCTTTTTTCAAAACATAATACGCCTTTCCAAGGTGATACCTTGAGTAGTACTTTGTCGCCAACACTGAACTCTAATGGTTTTTTCCGTTTGTCAGCATAGCTCTTTTGGCGATCTTGTGCAGCTTTAAGTCTTTCCTTGATTTGAATAATCTTGTTTGTAGTCTCCTAGATAATCTCTGGTCCAATAAGCTTTCTTTCTCCTATTTCTGCCCAAGCAATGAGCATTCGCCGTTTCCTTCCGTACTAAGCTTCAAACGAAGCACATTTCACGCTTGAGTGGTGGCTATTGTTGTATAAGAATTCGACTAGTGGTAGATGGGTATCCTAGTTTCCACTAAAATCAATTGCGCATACCCTAAGCATATCTTCTAAAATTTAAATGACATGCTCACTTTGACTATCGGTCTGTGGATAGTAAGCAGTACTCATATCCAGTTATGTTCCTAATGCTTTCTGTAGCGATTGCCAAAATTGTGATGTAAATCGACTGTCACGATCAGATATGATCGATACAGTCACATCGTGCCTTGCTACGATCTTGTTGATGTACAGTCTTGTAAACCTTTCCATCTTGTAATCTTCACGGATAGCTAAGAAATGCGTAAATTTAGTCAGACGATCAAAAATGACCCAAATCGCGTCATGTCCGCTACTGGTTCTCGATAATTTGGTTATGAAATCCATAGTGATCTTCTCCCACTTCCATTTGGGAATATCTGGATGTTGAAGCAATCCCGAGGGTTTTTGGTGTTCTGAATTGACTTTAGAACAAGTCAAACACTTGCTAACATACATAGCAATATCCTTCTTCATTTTAGGCCACCAATATAAGTCTCATAGATCATCGTGCATCTTGTCTGCTCCCGGATGTACATAATACTTTGTTGCATGGGCTTCATCCATGATCAAAGTTCTCAAATTTCCATATGCTGGCACCCAAATTCGTTCCACAAAATACAATCCACCGTCATCTTTCCTTTCAAACTGTTTGTCCAATCCTTGCAACATTTCTGCTGGAGTATTAATGTCCTTGGAAGCTTCACTATGTGCTTCCAGTATCCTAGCCTTGATGCTAGAGTGAAACATCATGCTCATAGCTCAAACTCGTCTTGGTTTAATCCATTCTTTACTGCTTAATGCATCAGCTACTACGTTCGCCTTACCTAAATGGTAGCGAATCTCGCAGTCATAATCACTGAAAAGTTTTATCCATCGTCTCTGACGCATATTTAACTCTTTCTGATCAAAGTGTGTTGGAGGCTCTTATGATCAGTGTAATAACACTCTTTGTTCCATACAAATAGTATCTCCAGATTTTGAGAGCAAATACCAATGCGCCCAACTCTAAATCATAAGTGGTGTAGTTCTTCTCATGGATTTAGAGTTGTCTAGATGCGTACGCGATCACCTTGTTTCTCTGCATCAATACACAACCAAAATCTTGGTTCGATGCATCGCAATAAAGTACAAAATCATCTGGTCCTTCTGGAAGTGCCAAAATCGGGACATCACACAACATGTCTTTTAACGTCTAAAAAGCGTTTTCTGCTCATCACTCCACTCAAACTTAATATTGTCTGAGCATATCGTATTGGATCTAATTAGGTGTATTTACTTGCCTTAGGTCTTGGGTAGAAGGTTGCGTGTTAGTTTAGGTTGCCTACTTGATTTTGATTTGCCGGAAACTTGTTGTACTTGTCTTGACTCCTAAGGTGAGTTTCTCACAGCCCCTATTTTACCGTTTTTACGATTTTGGGGGTGGAAAGCATGATGTGTCGTATTTAAATTTCTATGCTCGTACTTTTAAGTATTTAAAACTTTTGAGCATACTTGAACTTGAAACGTATTGAAGCTTGAAACATACTTGATCTTGTTGAACATTTGAAGTTATTGAAACTTATTGAACTTTGAAAACGCGTTAAAACTTTGAACTTGGTATGTATGTTGTTTGATGCTTGGAACCCGCCACTATATTTAGCTCACTATATCCCCGTCAACGAGATTGAGACGTTACTACTTATGGATAGCGCTATTAGAAGATTAGCCCCTCCTCACTCCCCGCACAATGGTGCATAGTACTAAGTGTTTATGCCACACTATACAACTGAAACTTGATTTCATATATGGATAAGAAGGCTGAATACGTGTAAGTAGTGCCTCACATAAACACTATAGCATACACATATTTGATTTATGTTACGTTACTTTAGGTAATGGGTAACTGTCTTTGGAGATTTGATATATTGTGTTACGTTAGGTAACGGAAACCGCCTTTGGAAACTTGAATCATTTTGGATTCTTGACTTGTTTTGGCAACTTGATATTGGTTTGGGAACTACTATTGGGCATTAACACTTTTCTTTTAAAACTATATTTTGTGTACATATTACTGTAAACTCACCAACTATCTTTATTAGTTGACCGTTTTTATCATGCTTTTCAGGTGACCTTCCTAAAGTGGAAACTTAGTGCATCACATGTAGACATTTGTACAAATGTCATGGTCTTTGGAAAAGATTGGTAATCAGAGCCTAAGGTTATAGAGAACGTCATTTTTCAAAATAAAAACCTAAAGTATAACCAAAATGATTTTATTTTTCTAAAAACACCGAACATGAAACGAGTCGACTAGTCCGAGCGGTTGCATCATTAGACATGACTTGATCAACTATTTCTAATTTATAGAGTATCATGCAACGCCGGGAATAGTCATTATTTTAAACAAGTTTGAAAACCGACTTTCCACTTTGGTCACTGAAAAGCATACTAGGAATTATGTGCATAGTACACTATATACTTTTAGATGTCCACTATCTGTGTTTAAGTACATCATGCTTTGATTTGATTTTTCACTTTATGTTTTGAGCGTGTTTTTATATCTGTTACTATTGTCACATTGTCCTTAAGCACACTTGTTATTACAAAAACCTTTACGGTTACAGTATGTCCCAGAGATCGTCTTCGCACACTAATGATTCCGCGAATGAGTCGTGATGTACACCTAACTACTTTGCGCACCCATATCTTGCACAGGACCTTAAGGAGGACTAATCGATATATTTCGAGTAAGAGCTCAAGGCGAGCAGTGGGCGGACTGCATATGCACGACATGTAGAGACGTTTATTCTTTCGCAAATAGAAACCACGTCGACCTATACTTCGATCACGTTTTTGTCTTATTTCGTCATACTATTAAGCCAACTGTTTTGGCTGTTGTGAGTAGGAGTGCTTAATTAATACATACTAAGTGGTTGATTGATTCATACTAATGGCGTTGTTGGAAGAATATTCTTACATCATAACCGTCTTAGCTTTAGTTGGGAGTTGAACTCCAACTGGTAGCCGACATGTTGGAAGGCAATTTATGACACATGGAGCTTGTTTTCATACCTTAAAGTGTTTTTAAAGCTCAAAGCATTCTTTGCTTGTATATAAACATCGTCTTCAGTTATTTAAAATTTTGTTTTTGAGCGACCCCAAAGTTCAGTCAATTTCCCAAAAACATTGAGCTTTTTAACAACTTCTAACTTAATTTTGTGACAGTTCTTGTTTGATGAGTTGCGAAATTAAGGTTCAACTTGTTACTCGGTTTAATGCTTTTAAAGGATTCACTCGAGGATGGGCAAGGCTTAGATGATGTGATTTGGATACTTCTTTACACTTGCAGCAATTATGTGCTATTAATATTACGCTATATTTCTAAGCGTACTTTTATCCTGGTCATATTTCGGTCGTAATACGATGCATATAGGGATGGCAACGGGTCGGGTTCGGGGCGGGTTTTAATGTACCCGTTTAAAATATCCACATCCGTACCCGCCTCATTATCCGTTGGGTATCCCGGTTAAAATTATCCATCGGTTTTCCGGGTTTCCCCGCGAGTATCGGGTATCCTCAATTGAATATTTTATGAACAAATGACGGGTATCAAGATTAAGCCACACTAAAACCCACCGATCAAATAAAACAAAACATCCTAATATATTTAAATTTTTTAAAAGTTAAAGAAAACAAATACCGTATTAAAATGAATTATCGCTTTCGAATAATAATGTACACCATCTAAATGTGTTAGATAATAAAGATACTTATATAAAAAATACAACGGAAGAAATTATATATATTATATATTTACTTTTATTAATTTTAATAGGAATAAAGCGGGTACGAATTCGGATAAATAGGTATGGGTACGGGTAATCAAGGCGGGTATTACTATAACCCATTATCGAACCCGTACCTGGATAAAAAATATTATCAACACCCAAACCCGCATCCAAACCCCCCAACCAGAGCCCCTGAACCCGACCCAACCGATTCGGGTTTTAATTATCCCGTTCGGTTTCAAATACTTTTTCCATCCCTGGACGCATAACTTATTTCCCCCGCGCCAATTCTGGCATTTAATAGGGTATATGACCCTACCGTGCGTATTACAAGTGACTATTCATTCATCCGCTATGTGGTTTGACATCGTTTCACCGTGGAAACATTTTCCTTTAAAGGTTTTGTTCTTGAAGACGTCAGATGAGACGGGTTAAGTCATTAGTTGCCCTAGGAGAAACTCGCCTAGGAGCGTAATCACTCGAGTTGTCATCGATGACAAAGCAGATGTCACATTACACAGTTAGAGCCTTGGATATTACGGATAAGACGAGAAGGAATAGCAGGAGAGTGCTATGTCCTTGCTTATCTTTTGGGATTTTTTGTGTTAGTCGCGGTGCTGGTGTCCATTATGATCCTTGTGTTTCGAGCATGGTTCTAATTATATTTTTATGGGTTGATGTCTTTTGTTTTAAACTTTTGGACTTATGGTTAAGTGGTTGCAAATATTTTGAACTTTGTACCCTTGTGATTTGTTTACTTTTGGTGTTAAAACTTTGGAATTTTTGATGTATAGCTAAGTGCAAATTTTTGCTAAATAATCTTATTTTTCCCTTTTGCGTATAAAGAAATGTGTGTTTATCTTTTCTTGCATAAATTTTATGTGGTAAAATTTATTAAATGATTTCATTGTTAAACTTCTTTTAACAATTTTCGAAATATATATAAGTTAAGCGAAATGTATTTGGGTCAAAAAATTTATCAAACAAATGTTTGTGTTCAATTGTAGAACCATGTTTTAAGGATGGAAACATGTGATATAACCACATGAGCTGTAATGTATACTCTAGTGACTCTCGCACCGTATTCTAAACCAATGAGTCGGACTACATCATTAGTTGCCACATGATCGACCTGCCGACCAACATGGTCACATTAATCACTTCGTTGTATAACCATTGTCTTTGAGACTTCTTTTAAGGCAAAGAGGATTACTATGAGAGTAATGACCTCACGACCATTAAATGGGTTACTTGTGTTAACCACGATAACAATTTTCATCCTGATGTCTGTGTTTCGGAGATGGCACTGATTTGGACGAGTTGAAGTCCTTTAGTAGCAAAACATGTACAACTAAAATATTTTCTTGAATACCCTTTTAAAACATGTTGCACTAGTATTTTTCAACAGATATATCATTTGAGCAACAAAACTTACGTAATATAAGGCACGTTTAAACATCAAATTTTGTTGAATATCATTACTCAACCCACATTCTGAAAAAAATGATTTTATTATCAAAATATAAATTCTTTTGAATCAGCTTCATTGTGTTTGGTCGTTATGACTTCAAATTTTTGAAAATCTTTATTATAACTTTAAATTTTAAAAAATTATTATTATTTTAACTTTAACTAAAAAAATTATATATAAATAAAATCTTTAGTATACGTTACTTGAAATACATTTTTGGTCAAAACCTTTTTACTATGATTTATGTTGAAAACCCAACTTCGTTGGAGGCTACTACGAAATACAAACTTTTTACAGACGTATCTTTTTGAATGACGATCATATTGGAAGATTTAAAACTATGTATGTGAGAATGTTTATTTTTTCTCTATATGAACTTTCGTGGCATATTTGTTTGCACGATTGTTATTTCAATAAATTTTAAAGTTGCATTATTTATATATGCACGGTACTCGAACTATACTTTGATCAAGCTACTTACTCAAATAAATGTTGTGGACAAATTTTAAAACCATATCTCCTAGACGAAACACGCGCAACTCAGGAACGAATCTTGGAAACCAATTATTGTACATTTGTCCCTACTACACTAGTTAGGATACGAGTTCTATATCGCTCGGACCCTGTATTGGTTATTGAGAGAAACTATGATCAAGGGAAACAATGGGAATCAGGCACGTGGTAGAGCATTCGTCATAGGTGTTGTTGAAGCTCAACAAGATCCAAACATTGTGATGGGTACTTTTTCTTTAAACGATCATTTTGGTACCGTATTATTCAATTTTGGTGCCGATTTTAGTTTTATTTCGACCGAGTTCTTGCCTACTGATTAACGCGAAACCTATTGAGATAGTTAACGGTCTAAAGATAGTAACCAATAAAATTGTTCGTGGTTGTATATTTGACCTAGAGGGTCATACGTTTACCATTGACTTGATCCCCTTCGGTCATGGTAGTTTCGATGTAATCATAAGAACGGATTGGTTGTCAAAACTTAAGGAAAAAATAGTTTGCTACGAGAAAATCATCCAAATCCCTTTACCTAACGGAGAAAGTTTTGAAGTTCATGGCGAGCGTCCCAAAGGGAAACTGAAACAGTTGAAGACTATGAAAGTAGACGAGCTAAAACTCGAAGACATCCCTGTTGTACGTAACTTTTACAGCGTATTTCTAGAAGATCTATCGGGTTTACCTTTGTTTCGAGAAGTTGAATTTCATATAGATCTTGTCCCTAGATCTATGCCTATTGTAAAATCACCTTACCATTTAGCACCTATGGAGATGCAAGAACTGTCAAACCAACTAAAAGAGCTCCAAGACAAAGGTTTCATACGACCTAGTTTTTCACCTTAGGGAGCTCCAGTGTTGTTTGTTAAGAAGAAAGATGGTTTCTTTCGTATGTGTATAGATTATCGGGAACTAAACAAGATGGCTATCAAGAATCGTTACTCTTTTCCCAGGATCGATGACTTGTTCGATCAAGCAAGTGTCACGGTATTTTAAAAAAATAGATGGTTGTCACAACAGACCTAGATCATACATCCGTAATTTGACTAATTTGTTTTGGGTAAAAGAAATCCATTGTGCATATGAAAACTATATATAAAAGTTTGTTAATAATATTTTTTTTTGCTCAAGCTTCTTTATAAG
Source organism: Tanacetum coccineum (assembly GCA_026074375.1). Taxonomy (NCBI): domain Eukaryota; kingdom Viridiplantae; phylum Streptophyta; class Magnoliopsida; order Asterales; family Asteraceae; genus Tanacetum; species Tanacetum coccineum. The sequence goes on from BQNB010034627.1 coordinate 34,807, forward strand.
ACTAAAGAAAACACTTACTTCATCCGTCTCCGCAAATAAAATACCATCTCTACCCACTATAATTTGTTTTAACCAATTAAAATATATAGCAGACACTGATATCAGAACATCTAAAAATAAATACATAAATACTTATTACAATACATATGCATCAATATTTTATGACATAAACCATTATTTTATAGCATTGAGTAAACATGTAACAATATGACTCACTAAAATCAGGAGTGTCAATTGGGTTATGTCATGATAAGCGAGTTCGGGTTGACAAGTTAGAAGCAAGGGTGGAGCTAGAAAAAAATACGAGAGGGGAAAAAATTGTACTTTTTCTGGTGCCAAGCTTCTAGCAAAATGAATGCATTCAGACCATGATCACGCCTACAATATTTCCCTTTATATGGGTTCGGACAACCAAACCACTCACACTCTGTACAATCAATGCTTCCTAACATTTTTGATACCCCATGCTTTTATCCGTGAAACACGTATAGCTTTTGAATAGTAGTGACACTAGGTTTTCGCAAAAACCATGCTCTAAAAATTACCATAACAAACTTACAAAAATTATCAAGAGAGTGACGAGAAGTTGATTCGCCCATTTGCAAATATTATCTAGGGTGTCAAGAATGGTGTCGTATGTCAACTGACGAATTGCGACGGTGGACTTCATTAACAAGAAAATTCTTCTCTTTCAGTACAGTCAGTATTATTACAAATGTATGCAAAATGAATAGTTACATCTTCCACTATGCTTGTGAATAACCCTCGACTCATTCAGAACCTTTTTCGAAAACGATATGCATTGCACATCGTATTCACACTATGATAGATGGTGGTTAAACAATCATGAGCACCATATCGATCTCTACTTATGATATTTCTCGTCGGTCGAGCAGTTTATCGTTTACTCTTAATAAACGACAACGCTCTTCTAAGAAAGTCAAGTCCCGACTAGTAACTTTTTCTTCTTTAGATGAGTCTGTGAACATGAACATTTCAAAATCCATTTGGATAATGAGAATGATAAATATTTTGTTTGAGTTGTGTATATATTGAGTAATATTATGTTTGAAGTTGTTTATAAAAATGATAGGGTATGAGGGTATCTATAGGTAAAAAGAATGGTAATTTTTATGTACATTACCGTTTAAAAGTGAGGATGGGGGCACCTTTTGCACAAAACCCGAGCGGCCACCATGCTTACCTTTCGTCTATTTTTTAGGTCATGCGTGAAAAATGCTTCTCATAGTGAAGGTGGTGCGTGAGGATGAGTTGAGTAATGATACCTCACCCCCATTACCTCTAACATTATATTAGAACATTAGTATATATATATAACATTTGCCAGTCGAAACGAAAATGTTTTAGTTCGGCCCAATAATGTAGTCCCCAAACTGGCGGTCGACTAAAAAAAAGCTACAAAACGTACCTACAAATAATGCAACAACTTACAAAAATTACCATGTACTTTTAGCTATTTACGGTTTTTATATATAATAAACTTTATTCGTCAAATATGTAGCATACATCTAGCGAATCCTTTAATAAAAAGATTACAAATGCCTCTAGATTATGAACAAAACGAGCCTAATATTGATATGCTTTAGATATATGTACGCTTTTTTTTAAATGTCGAAGGTTAATATATATTTTTTAAAAAAAGAAACTTTCAAAACACACCTTTAGACTACCTAATAACTTTAAAATTCAATAGGAAGTAGCAAAGAAACCATGTGGGTCAAAGACATACAATACTACGTAAGTTTGAATTATATTAATTACCTTAAACTTCTTGCTATTTACGACTTTTTTTAGATATAAAACTTTATTCGTCGAATATATAACAAATACCTAACGACTTTTTCAATAAAAATATACCGATGTAAAGATCTCTGAATCTCGAACAAAACGAGCTCAATATTGATATGATTTTGACGTACATACGATTTTATAAAAATGATGTTGAAGTTTAATATATTTTTTTGAAAAAAAAATCTTTCAAAACACCCTTAAACTATGTAACAACCATACAAATCAAAACAAAGAAACTAAACAGGTCAAAGAATATAATTATATGAAAGTTTAAATTATATATAAACGAGGCATTTGGACCCGTGCGTTGCACCGGGCTTGACTTAGAAACTCTTCGAGAGCTTACATATAAAAATGTCCTCAAACCTGAATAATGAGTCTAATATAATATTCTATAATAAAAGGTTTAAATCTTTTAATAGTTTCCCCAAATGTGAACAAAGGAATGTTCGGAGGTCCAACCCGACCCATCTGTTTCTCACCCGCCAAAAAATGACCTGCACATCATATAAACAGTGTTATGGGTAAAAATCCAGATTTGGTACTAAATTAACCTATATAAATAGTTGCATATATAAGAGCAATTAAAACTATACAACATCCATACAATTTGCGATAGCCTAGCTTCTTGGTATCTGGAGTATGAGCAATAAAATGAAATGCATATTTTGTTTATGCAAACGTAAAATTAGGGATCATTCCATTGTTGTCACATTTTTTTCATAAGATATAATTTTACGCGTTTATAGTTGGATTTATCATGAGCTTACAATAGTTAAAGAACATCCGTCAAAGTATCAACTCGCAATTTCGTCATGGCACAAAAATCTAATCAACGGCTTAATAACAAGAGTTTCTTCATTTAACTGATATCTCCTAACTCGTTCGCTACAACACAGATTAAATACACCGCCCAACCTATTTTGACCCATTACCCAGGATAGTGCAACATGTTTTATTCATCTACGTGTTCTGTATATGTTCCAAATCATTTAAACATGTTTCACTTTTACTCATAAATGGGAAAAATAACAAAAAATAAACTGAATCAATATTATAGAAAGAGCCATAACCTCATTTTTTAGCCAATGAAAAGAAGCCCACACCAACCGAAACCTAGGACCCTCTGCAATGGCAGATAAGCTTGAAGGTTCCTTATCAATTTCTCTCGATTCCATAACCTCGTTTTCGAGTTTGGTACCATTTTCAATCTCAGTTCTTTCACATTTCGAGCCATTTCAGTGGCTGAATCTTTTACAGATTGTATATCGATTTTCCAAACAAACGTTTTTTACACTTTCCCCATCTTGCCTTTTACGGCCTCTCAAATAATACGAAGGCACACCTATAAAACAAAGGCAAAAGTTAAAAGTGAAATGTGACTGTTAAACAAATGCATACACAAACACGGGAGAAAATCATAATATAGAAACACACAGTACCATAGAAACAACAAAACAGAAAAAAACTTAATAACAATTTTAATAACATAAATCTTATGCAATAACATAAATTTTATGCAATAACATAAATCCCAAAGCATTGCGACAAGTATATATTACGAATATTTGTGACACTAGGTTTTCGCAAAAACTATGCTTCAAAAATTACCATAACAAACTTACAAAAAATATCAAGAGAGTGACGAGAAGTTGATTCGCCCATTTGCAAATATTATCTAGGGTGTCAAGAACGGTATGTCGTATGTCAACTGACGAATTGCGAAGGTGGACTTCATCAACAGGAAAATTCTTCTCTTTCAGTACAGTAAATATTATCACAAATGTATGCAGAATGATTAGTTACATTTTCCACTATGCTTGTGAATAGCCCTCAACTCATCCAGAACTTTTTCCATAAACGATATGCATTGTACATCGTATTCACACTATGATAGGCGACGGTTAAATAATCATGAGCACCATAACAATCTCTACTTATTATGTTTCTCGTCGGTCGAGCAATTTGTCGTTTACTCTTAATAAACGACAACACTCTTCTAAGAAAGTCAAGTCCCGACTAGTAACTTTTTCTTCTTTAGCCGAGTCTGTGAACATGAACGTTTCAAAATCCATTTGGATAATGAGAATGATAAAAAAAATTGAGATGTGTATATATTTAGTAATATTATGTTTGAAGTTATTTATAAAACTGATAGGGTATGAGGGTATCTATAGGTAAAAAGAATGGTAATTTTTTTACGTACATTACCGTTTAATAGTGGGGATGAGGGCACCTTTTGCACAAAACCTGAGCGGCCACCATGCTCACTTTTTGTCTATTTTTTATTTCACGCATGAAAAATGCTTCTCATAGTGAAGGTGGTGTGTGAGGATGAGTTGAGTAATGATACCTCACCCCATTACCTCTAACATTATATTAGAACATTAGTATATATAACATTTTCCAGTCGAAACGACAACGTTTCAATTAGGCCCAATAATGTCATCCCCAAACAAGCGGTCGACTCAATAAAAGTTACAAAACGTACCCACAAATAATGCAACAACTTACAAAAATTACCATGTACTTTTAGCTATTTACGGTTTTTATATATACTAAACTTTATCCGTCAAATACGTAGCATATATCTAGTGAATCCATTAATAAAAAGTATACCATTGCAAAGGCCTTTAGATTACGAACAAAATGATCCTAATATTGATATTCTTTTGATATACGTACGCTTTTTTTTAAATGTCGAAGGTTAATATATATTTTTGAAAAAAAGAAGCTTTCGAAACACACTCTTAGACTACCTAATAACTTTAAAATTCAATAGGGAAGTAGCAAAGAAACCATGTGGGTCAAAGATGTACAATACTATGTAAGTTTGAAATATATAAATTACCTTGAACTTCTTGCTATTTACGACTTTTTTTAGATATAAAACTTTATTCGTCAAATATATAGCAAATACCTAACGACCTTTTCAATACAAATATACCGATATAAAGATCTCTGAATATCGAACAAAACGAGCTCAATATTGATATGATTTTGACATACATACGACTTTATTAAAATGATGTTGAAGTTTAATATATTTTTTTGAATTTTTTTTCAAAACACCCTTAAACTATGTAATAACCTTAAAAATCAAAACAAAGAAACTACAGAGGTCAAAGAATATAATTATATGAAAGTTTAAATTATATATAAGCGAGGCATTCGGACCCGTGCATTGCACCGGGCTTGTGTTAGAAACTCTTCGAGAGCTTACATATAAAAATGTCCTCAAACCTGAATAATGAGTCTAATATAATGTTCTTTAAGTTAAGGTTTAAATCTTTTTATAGTTTCCCCAAATATGGACAAAAGAATGTTCTGAGGTCCAACCAAACCCATCTGTTTCTCACCCGCCAAAAAATGACATGCACATCATATAAACAGTGTTATGGGTAAAAATCCAGATTCAGTACTAAATTAACCTATATAAACATTTGCATATATAAGAGCAACTAAAACTATACAACATCTATAAAATTTGCGATAGCCTAACTACCTGGTATCTAGAGTATGAGCAATAAAATGAAATGCATATTTTGTTTATGCAAACGTAAAATTAGGGCTCATTCCATTGTTGTCATACTTTTGTCATAAGATATAAAATGAAATGCATATTTTGTTTATCCGGAGTATTAGCAATAAAATGAAATGCATATAGTTGGATTTATCATGAGCTTACAATAGTTAAAGAACATCCGTCAAAGTACTTTATTAACTCGCAATTTTGTCATGGTACATAGATCTAATCAATGGCTTAATAACAAGAATTTCTTCATTTAACTGATATCTCCTAACTCGTTCGCTGCAACATACATTAAATTCACTACCCAACCCATTTTGACCCCCATGATAGCGCAACATGTTTTATTCATCTACGCGTTCTGAATATGTTCCAAATCATTTAAACATATTTAACTTTTACACATAAATGGGAAAGATAACAAGAAATAAACATAATCAATATTATAGAAAGAGCCATAACCTCATTTTTTATCCAATGAAAAGAAGCCCATACCAACCGAAACCTAGGACCATCTGCAATTGCAGATAAGCTTGAAGGTTCCTTAGCAATTTATCTCGATTCCATAACCTCGTTTTTGAGTCTGGTACCATTTTCAATCTCTGTTCTTTCACATTTCAAGCCTTTTCAGTGGCTGAATCTTTTATAGATTGTATATGGCTTTTCCAAACAAACATTTTTTACACATTCCCCATCTTGCCTTTTACGGCCTCTCAAATAATACAAAGGCACACCACACCTATAAAAACTAAGGAAAAAGTTAAAAGTGAAATGTGACTGTTAAAAAAAATGCATACACAAACATGGGAGAAAATCGTAATCTTGAGACACATAGTACCAAAGAAACAACGAAACAAAAAAAATTAATAACAATTTTAATAACATAAATCTTATACAATAACATAAATTTTATGCAATAACACAAATCCTAAAGCGTTGCGGCAAGTATATATTGCGAACATTTGTGACACTAGGTTTTGGCAAAAACTATGCTCCAAAAATTACCATAACAAACTTACAAAAATTATCAAGAGAGTGACGAGAAGTTGATTCGCCCATTTGCAAATATTATCTAGGGTGTCAAGAACGGTGTGTCGTATGTCAACTGACGAATTGCAAAGGTAGACTTCATCAACAGGAAAATTCTTTTCTTTCAGTACAGTCAGTTTTATCACAAATGTATGCAGAATGAATAGTTACATCTTCCACTATGCTTGTAAATAGCCCTCGACTCATTCAGAACCTTTTTCGGAAACAATATGCATTGCACATCGTATTCACACTATGATAGGCGGCGGTTAAAAATAATGAGCACCATAACGATCTCTACTTACGATGTTTCTTGTCGGTCGAGCAGTTTGTCATTTACTCTTATAAACGACAACGCTCTTCTAAGAAAGTCAAGTCCCGACTAGTAACTTTTTCTTCTTTAGATGAGTCTGTGAACCTGGACGTTTTAAAATCCATTTGGATAATGAGAATGATAAATATTTTGTTTGAGTTGTGTAAATATTTAGTAATATTATGTTTGAAGTTGTTTATAAAAATGATAGGATATGAGGGTATCTATAGGTAAAAAGAATGGTAATTTTTTATGTACATTACCGTTTAATAATGGGGATGGAGGCACCTTTTGCACAAAACCCGAGCGGCCACCATGCTCACCTTTCGTCTATTTTTAGGTCACGCATGAAAATGCTTCCCATAGTGAAGGTGGTGCGTGAGGATGAGTTGAGTAATGATACCTAACCCCATTACCTTTAACGTTATATTAGAACATTAGTATATATAACATTTGCCAGTCGAAATGGCAATGTTTCAATTCGGCCCATTAATGTCATCCTCAAACAGGCGGTCGACTCAAAAAAAGTTACAAAACGTACCCACAAACAATGCAACAACTTACAAAAATTACCATGTACTTTTTGCTATTTAAGGTTTTTATATATAATAAACTTTATTCGTCAAATATGTAGCATATATCTAGCGAATCCTTTAATAAAAAGTATACCATTGTAAAGGCCTCTAGATTATGAACAAAACGAGCCTAATATTGATATGCTTTTGATATACGTACGCTTTTTTTTAAATGTCGAAGGTTAATATATATTTTTGAAAAAAAGAAACTTTCAAAACACACCCTTAGTCTACCTAATAACTTTAAAATTCAATAGGGAAGTAGCAAAGAAACCATGTGGGTCAAAAACATACAATACTATGTAAGTTTGAATTATATAAATTACCTTGAACTTCTTGCTATTTACGACTTTTTTTAGATATAAAACTTTATTCGTCAAATATATAACAAATACCTAACGCCTTTTTCAATAAAAATATACCAATGTAAAGATCTCTGAATTTCAAACAAAACGAGCTCAATATTGATATGATTTTGACGTACATACGATTTTATAAAAAATGATGTTGAAGTTTAGTATTTTTTTTTGAAAAAAAAACTTTCAAAACACCCTTAAACTATGTAATAACCTTAAAAATCAAAACAAAGAAACTACAGAGGTCGAAGAATATAATTATATGAAAGTTAAAATTATATATAAGCAAGGCATTCGAACCCGTTCGTTGTATCGGGCTTGTCTTAGAAACTTTTCGAGAGCTTACATATTAAGATGTCCTCAAACATGAATAATGAGTCTAATATAATGTTTTATAATTTAAGGTTTAAATCTGGTTTAAATATGGACAAAAGAATGTTCGGAGGTCTAACCAGACCCATCTGTTTCTCAACCCGCTAAAAAATGACATGCACGTCATATAAACAGTGTTATTGGTAAAAATCCAGATTCGATACTAAATTAACCTATATAAACAGTTGCATATATAAGAGCAACTAAAACTATACAACATCCATAAAATTTACGATAGCCTAGCTACCTGGTATCCATAGTATGAGCAATAAAATGAAATGCATATTTTGATTATGCAAACGTAAAATTTAGGCTCATTCCATTGTTGTCATGTTTTTGTCATAAGATATAATTTTACGCGTTTATAGCTGGATTTATCATGATCTTACAATAGATCTAATCAACGGCTTAATAACAACAATTTCTTTATTTAATTGATATCTCATAACTCGTTCACTGCAACATAGATTAAATATACTGCCCAACCCATTTTGACTCATTACCCAGGATAGTGCAACATGTTTTATTCATCTACGCATTCTGAATATGTTTCAAATCATTTAAACATGTTTAACTTTTACTCATAAATGGGAAAGATAACAAAAAATAAACCGAATCAATATTATAGAAAGAGCCATAACCTCATTTTTTAGCCAATGAAAAGAAGCCCACATCAACCGAGACCTAGGACCCTCTGCAATGGCAGATAAGCTTGAAGGTTCTTTAGCAATTTCTCTCGATTCCATAACCTCATTTTCGAATCTGCTACCATTTTCAATCTTAGTTCTTTCATATTTCGAGCCTTTCCAGTGGCCGAATCTTTTACAGATTGTATATGGGTTTTCCAAACAAACGTTTTTTACACATTGCCCATCCTGCCTCTTACGGCCTCTCAAATAATACGAAGACACACCTATAAAAATAGAGGCAAAAGTTAAAAGTGAAATGTGACTGTTAAAAAATGCATACACAAACACGGGAGAAAATCGTAATCTAGAAACACATAGTACCACGGAAACAACAAAACGGAAAAAAATTAACAACAATTTTAATAACATAAATCTTATGCAGTAACATTATTTTTATGCAATAACATAAATCCCAAAGCATTGCGACAAGTATATATTGCCAACACATCAATTATGGACTTATGGCAAGTATATTGCATACATTGGGTCAAATTATTAAAGAACATTGGTTTTACCTCTCCAATGGTCGTAGCTAAATTTCAAAAGCAGCATATCTTACTTTCATATCATGGTATTGAAGAAGATTTGTGTATAAGGAACAACTTCCATAACAAAATTGGTTGCATCATATAGAAGTTTTTTGCATATGCTTGCAACAGTAAATAACGCCACACGCCATGACATTAAACGAAAATTCAATACAATAAGATCCACATTAAAACATGATCCTTTATTCCATATACTATACTTATTAAGCATCAACTCGTACCTGGAATCTTGTCAAAAAAAAGCCGAGATAAGAGAGCACTGTCATCAGTGCCCCTACTCACAGGCAGGTAGTAAGGTGCTCCTGAGATATCTTCTTAAAGGATTGCAAAGACTGTTACCAAGGAATATCGCGATTAACTCAAAGATTTAAATATAAAGAATAGATCTTTAAGAGAACGTAATACGCTTTTTGTTACTGGTCTTTATTATCTTTTTTGAAAATAACACATCTAAATAGTATAAGTAATTACATTTTTTGGGTAAGAAACAAGAAAAAAGTTCAGATCGTATAGCTAAAACATTTAAGCACACTAAAACAGAAGTTCAAATGTGAAAGCATCACACAAAAAGAAAATTGCAACCCAAAAATTGACATATAACCAAAAACATAATGACTTTGGCTTCTACATACCCAAACACTTTCATTTTTCATAAATTAATTATAGACACAAAATAAGGTCCCAAGCCACAACTGTACAAACAAATTAAAGGGACTTACATATCAAACTAAGCTTTTACACGGGAGAGCGATGTCCTTATATTCTATCATTGCAAATACAAAATTGAGTATGGTTATTGATGAGGTGTCATTTTATATACTATTTCGGGGTCATTTAACCCCTTAAATCATGCAAATATGCCCAGAATATGTGCTTAAACATTTGTTTTCAGGTTTTTAGCACTTGGATGGCATTTGGAGGAAATGCACGTGACTTGAGCTCATTTGGAGAAGAAACGGACAAGAATACAGACCTACAACAAAATCTCTTAAAGAATGATGCAAAGAGATCGTGGAGACAGCGTCGCAGGCTTCAAGCGACGTCGTCGTGATCTTTCTAGTGACGGCCTCATGGATTTGTTGACGGCGTCAGGACATAGCCGACTTAAACTGGCTCTAGAAGATTTTACTTGGCGACGGCGTCACAACTACAAGATTTTACTTGGCGGGCTTTTCTTATATATACAAAACCGATTTTAGGGTTTTCAGTGTGTAACTTTGTATAACTTTTGAGAGACGAACCCTAATCATTTTAGCAGCTTTTAGGCCATCTTTAGGGCCTCAAAACCCTATTGTAACTGACCTTAATCCATGTTTTAATCAAGTAAGATTGTTTATCTTTAATCATTCAATATGTCAATGCATTGTTTGATTGATTTATGTTCTTGCTTTCTTTATAACATGCTAGGCTAAACCCTCCTTTGTATTTACTTATGATTGTATGAAACTTAGATTATAGATCCTTTTAATGTTGCTTCTTGTGATGGATGTGCGCGTTAGGCCTTAGAAAACTAGCCATAAGATATTAAATTGGCATAGACGTCTAGGGAAACACGAGTGTGTAGAAAGGATACCATCGGTAACAGTGTTCATACTACCTTACCCCTAATATGGTTGATCCCTCTTAAGATATTTCAATTGCATTTAATATACTCTTAGAGGCCTTGTAATAGTCTTCATACTACCTTACTTGTGCGTTGCCTTAAAGGAATATTAAATAGATGGCGAGTTCGTGTAATTCGTTCATGACTTAGTAAATACTTACATAGATCATCACAAGTGTGACAAAGAAACAAGATTAGGAGAAGCAATCTAAGGAGTAGTACATGTTTAAGTAAATACATCTTTTTACCATAAAGTTATCACCTATAGATTAGATTATATTTAGTTTAATTAGTTAAATAACCCAACCTCTCAAACCAATGATTTTTACTGCTTTCTATTAAATAAAAATACAAAAAGAATCTTCTCTCAACCCTGTAGACCTTTGTTAGATCTTGATCGAGCCTTCCCAACCTATTCCTCTAGAGAACGATAACAACCCTTAAGTCTTGCCTATACTACACTACAATGATTAGGTACACTGCCTAGGGAGTTGTAAAACTTCTTGTTGAAGTCTTTACGACAACCGAACAACAACATCAAGTTTTTAGCGCCGTTATTGGGGAATAGTTAGGTTTCGACCATTGTTTAACTTAGGACTACTCGCTTGAATCCTTTCAAGTGAGATTTTATTTTTGTTATATTAGCTTTCTCGTAGTATATCTTTTCTTTGTGTTATTTGTTTCGTAAATCATTCTTGTCAACCATCATGGGAAACGCAAATCCTATCCGTACTCTTAGAGATTACTCTAAACCTAGCCACGAGGGCTATAGGAACGCCATTGAGCTTCCCGAATGGAACAATGTGGTACCTCTTTGATCCGACACCATCCGGTTGGTGCAAAACGGATGCTCATTCCATGGACTTTAGTCTGAGGATCCAAACCAACATCTCAAGGATTTCTTAAAACTTGTGGACTCACTCGACCTTTATGTTGCAAATAGGGAAAGAACGCGCATGCATTTATTTCAATTTTCCCTTCGCGATCAAGCTAGAAATTGGCTTGAACGTCTTCCAGCAGGATCCATCTCCACATGGGAGGATCTTACTACTTATTTCCTTGCTCAATTCTTTCCATCGGGAAGGACTGCAAAACTCTGTAACGACATCCTGATGTTCCAACAACATCAAGGAGAGTCTCTTTTTGAAACATGGACTTGATTTAAGGACTTACACCAAAAAGTCCCTCATCATGGCATCTATCTTTGGCTCCAAGTCCAAATCTTTTATGACTATGTCAATCCCGCCATAAAACGAACCATTGACCAATCGGCCGGTGGTAAGCTTCATGATAGAAACGCCAAAGAATCCCGTGCATTATTAGAGGACATCGCCCTCTATAACAATGAAAGTTGGAACGACCCAAGGGATTTCGCTAAGCCGGTCAAGGCAATCTCTCTGCCCCAAGATGTCCCGAGTACATCTGACCGTCGTCTCATTGAGCTCAAAAATCAAGTTCAACGCTTGATGGAAGCCCATCTTGCTCCTAAGCAACCTATTCAAGTGAACAAAATCACTTCTTCATGTGAGATCTGCAATGGTCCCCATGACACTCAGTACTGCATGGAAAATCTTGAGCAAGCTTTTGTCGATTATGCATCCTCGCTTACCGATGAAGCGGGAGGTAAGTGGTACACTTTTAAACTCGAGCAAAACAATCTTGGTGACACCTACAATCCGTCATGGAAAAGTTACCTAAACCTTAGGTGGATACAACCCCAAAATTCTCAAAATAATTTTTCAAACCCACCTAACCGGTTTTAGCCAAATATTTAGTTCTCGAGCCGCTCCTTTAACAACAATTCTTAAAGTTTTAATAATCAATCAAATCTTAAAGGATTGGTGTCCAACTTCATGGCATCTCAAGACGCTAGATTGTCCAAGTTTAAAGCCAATTTCAAACAACAACAAAGTGAGATGACCAACAAAATCGACACAGTCTTGAAGGCCATCACTGATCGAATGGTAGGAGTGCTTCCTAGTGACACGGTTAAGAACCTAAAACTAAATGTTAACTCCACCTCTCCAGTTTTATCTGCTCGTTCTTACCCAACAGTAGATCCTCAATGCTCAACCCAAATCTACGGTTCGATCAACACTATCACGATATGTCCCAAACGGCCAGGCGCTTCTCAAACTAGCAAGCTAAGAGAAGAAGAGCAAGATGAGAAGGACAAACCAGAAAACATAAATACCAACCCTTCCTCACCACCTGTTCCATCAGTTTCATTCATCACCGAAAAAGTCCATAAACTCAATTCATTCTTTGAATCGCTCGGCTTGGTCCCCCAGTCATCAACACAAAATTTGTTTGTACGAAAGGGGACGACGGTGACATGATGTTTATTGAGATTATTAAGAAGAATGATGATTCCCATAAGGAGAAACCCAAAGTGGGTGAAAATGCAAGAGTAGGAGAATTAGAGATGGAGTATTTTGACGTATTCTCGACCAGGAGTTGCATATAATAGAAGGATGTCCGTCAAACCTTAAAATACCATGCAACATTGGACATGTGCATATTGAGAAAGCCTACATAGATCTTAACTTTCCCCTGAATATCATGACTCCAATGCTGTATAATTGGAGCATGAAAAGAAAACTTAACCCTATAGAAAACATAAATGGAGGAGTGAATAATTTCACAGGTAAGATTAAGGGAATGCATGTCTTTGTAGGAAACTTCATATATGTAATAGACTTCATGATTGTTGAGTATATTAGTTCAATCATAGACCATAGGATGTTACAGGTAGTACTAAGGAAGCCCTTGGTTGAAATATCCAACATGACTCATGACCTACCCGAAGGTGTAGTAAGGTTCACAAACGTGACCGATGAAATTACCTATAAGATGCCGCATAAGATAAAACAGTACAACTCGCTATTAGACCTAAACAGAGAGCACACTAAGTCAGTCTATCTCAGGAACGAGGAGGACAAAAAAAAGGGGTGGAGTACGTGATGAGCAAAATATTAGGGTTTTACAAAGAATGTTTAGAGCCTGGACCCAAATATGCGACTGGAATTGCTGATGAAGGAGAAGTCACGTAAAGATGTGTGACTTCGAGTCTAGCTACAAGACTCGTAAATAAAGAAAATCGCTTCTTGGGAGGCAACCCAATATTTAATTTTCCCGCATTTAGGAGTGTCGTGTGTTTTAATTATTTTCATTTATTATTTTATGTTTAAATCTTTTTTTGTAATCATACTTTGTTTTGTTTTTAACTTCGTCTTATTAACAATCAAAGGTATTTTGCATAAAATAAGTGTAGGGGAAATTATCCGGTTTTTTAGAACCAATTCAAACATATTAAATAAATTATTTAGATTAATTCGCTTCAGTTTCGAGTCACATGATTGTATTAGCTAATCTCAGGTTTCATGCAGTAATTCATACAAGAAATAACTTATATAATCGCGTACAGGAAATTTTTCAAAGAAAACGAAAAAAAAATTCACAGTCATTGGCGACGGCGTCAGGGTTTATCCTAACGGCGTCGTGAGCTCAGTCATTTTCGAAGGAAATTTTTCAAAGAAAACGAAAAAAAAATTCACAGTCATTTTCGAAAAATAATTTGTACAACATTTAAAATTCATAATTCTTATATAAACCTGCATAAAACTACGATTACATCATTACTCGTATCCTATCTTTACTGCTTTCATAGAGCCAAACCCTAAGATTTCGTTGTATATATATCTATCCCACTGATTTTACGCTTGGTGTAGTTATCTTTGTCTTTGATTACAGGTTATATTTGATGAGAAGAAGCTTGGAAGTTCTTAAGAAGTTTCCATTGAATGATTCTTGGAGAACAATTTAACTAGTTATCGTATGTTTCTTCTCCATTATTGAGCAAACCAGGGGAGTACTAGTTTATTTTACTTATTTTATTTTCCCTTTATTCATTTTTGCGGGTACTTCTATAGAACATTAAGGAACAATGTTCAACTTAAGTATAGGGGGAAATAAGCCTTAGAAACTATTCCTTCAATTGCCATTTGCTTTGTCCTTAAAATGATGGGTAATATATCGAAACATAGTATAAAAGGTAATTTTAACCAAAATTTAAAAATTAAGGCACACACCGACGAAAACTGAGTATTAATAGCGTCTCATGGATAGGAATTTATATGACTAGCACAAAAAACCCTCAAAATTCCACCCCAAAAATGTGAGGTTCGCCTTTAGATCTATAGGAATTCGAGTATCTATAACACCCCGTGTTTTAGAGTCATTGACGACGTCAATAAATCCACTATTTATTTTAGTGTTGTACGCGTTTACTTTTAAGTTTAAAGTGTTAAGTTAAATCGCGTAAGCGAAAAGCGATTATTAAACAATTAAGCGTTTACATCAATCAAGTATTAAATAATTATTTTGAAGATAATTATGGTCCTTGTTTAATTTATTTTTAATGGTTACGTAAATTTGTTACGTTTCGCAATAAAGTACGTTTAGGCATACCTGGAACCACCAAAACTTTTCTACGCTTCAACAAATACCCACTTTTATACCCAATACCTAAAAGTTACTCAATATTATCACATATATGTTGATAGGGCCGGATTTGGAGCTAAGATAACAAAGAAAATATCAAAACTTTTGCAACTTGCAAGTATACATTTAAATATCAAGACTACACTTTACATTATAACTTTATACCTTCATTTTACAAGTAATACTTTCTTTTATACAAGTAAATAGATAGACATTACTTCCTTATTCCATAGGGATGTTCTCTACTTTTACATGACAAAGAAACATAACCATTTATGAGTAAGTATGGACTTGTAAGAATGACTAGTGGTATCACTAGTCACCCCTAATTCATGCAATTTGGCCGCCCCCCTAAGACCATAAACTCTTGGTCTTTGTTTATTCACTTAACTAGTTTTCTACACATATATACTTACACTTTACCAAGAGATAAAAACACACAAGTCTTTCACTAGCTAAAAATCAACAAACTCCCCCCTTTTGCTCTCTTATAAGCCACGGCTCAAACACCCCTTTTATAACTATCCATACAAAAAATTCTACAATCTATACAAGCCATCACATATCATTCCTAAGATATACTAAGGTATTTTCAAGCCTTGGTTAACCATTTGCAAGTATTTATCAAAGAAAGGAAACTAGGGTTTTCAATTAGGAAGTTAGGGTTTCTTGGATATAAGCTTGGGTTTAAAGTCTAAACAAGGGTTTAGCATTTATTTCTCATCACCATCATTCATCATAAGGTCATCTAAAAACCTTTATCTTTTCATTTAAAGGATTATATGTGTATATATGTTCTATGTAGTAAAATCACCATTTAGGACATGTTTAACTTGTAAAGTGGATTTTTCTTGTAAACATGATTTTATGAACTTATACACATGTTATATGGATGATATTATGAGGTTATAAATGGATACATAAGTGTTGTACAATCTTGGTTAAGCTTAAAAAGTGTTAATGCAAGATTAGGGTTTTTAAGGTTTACTTAAGAAAGTTGTGATTAAAGTATCATTATGGACTTGTTAACTTAGATATGAGGACAAGATATAGACCAATGGACTTTAATATATGTAAGTATAGATATTGATATTCCGCGTCAATATTTATAGTTAGTACTGATAGCTGAATAGTTAGTATTGTTAGTATAGAAGTTAAGTCTGGTAGAGCAAGTTAAGTCTGTCAGCATTAACTTAAGTCTGGCAGTATTAAAATTAATACTGCTTGGTCAGACAGTTAAGTCTGTTGTAACTTTAGTAATAGTTATCAATTTCGCGTTGATTTAGGAAGAGATAAGTATTATCTCTTAACGCGTTTAGGGTTCCTTAAGC
>BQNB010034628.1:0-43085 GCA_026074375.1 Tanacetum coccineum
TTTCGTTCTCGTGTCCGTGTTTGCCCTTTTTTTGACAATTTTCTTGTGATTTTTGTCTTATCCGTACATGCACACACTAAACACAAAAACAATCATATCTTTGCCATTTTTAGTCTGTTTTGGGCTTAATTGGGCCTTTTAAGGAATAAACAGATCTGTGTATTTTATACCTATCAAGCTAACTCAAGCAACTTTTTCTTATTCATGAGCAAACTCTTAATCGTAGGAGCAAATCTTGGCATCAAAAGTAAAGCATCCGCGAAACTAATGTCGATGCGCAAATCTTGAAAGATCTTCTCCATTTGATTCGAAGCTTTGTCACGGGACTTTTGATCATCACGTCATGAAGGATATGGAATATTTGGCATAGGTAAACTCTTCGGAATATCGGATTCCAGAATGGGAGTGGTTTTAGGCAAACTCTTCGGAATATCGGGTTCCAGAATAGAAATGGGGATAACCGGAGGTGGGATGTGAACGGTACTTCCTTGGAAATTTGTTTTCTCTTTATCCGTTGTCTCCTCGGTTTCTCGTTCTACTACCTTTTTAGGAGAAAGATTAGTAGGAATCGAGGGTCCCTCGTAATTTTGCATGTTTCTCAACATCTGATCATTTGAAAAATTATTTGAAATCTCTTGTTGAACTTGATTATTAGGCACTTGAAAAGGTTGGTTTTGAAATCCTTGGTTTTGAAAATTTGGAGCATGATTATTTTGAGCTTGAAAACCTTGATTTCTAGGAAAATTATTTCCTCGAAAATTATTCCCGTGAACTTGATTCTGATTAAACCTATTTTGACCATTGTTTTGCACCGGAGCAAAACCTGGTGGTGCCATTTGATTACTAACACGGTTTGGAGGGTTAACTTGATTGTAGGTACCCGTGGTCGCACAAACACTAGCCTAATTGTTATCGGTAGCCAGACAATTATACCAAGAATGGGCACCACCACAAGTAACACAAGTTTCCTCAACCGCTTTAACCGGAGCGGGAGTGGCAACTTTTTTAGAAACAATCTCGACTAAGGTCGAAAGTTGATCTACAAGCTTATCAATTCTCTCTGTTTTACTAGAAGTAGCATTCATCCTCACCCCCACCCATTCATCTAGAAGAATTTGGTTTATTTCGTGAATAACGTACTTTTGATTTGTTCTCAATTATGTTAAAGCAAGTCTAGTCGTTTTTTTATCAATTGATTTCCACCAGCAGCGGATTTAATGAGTCTTGTTCATTGTCGTTTAAACCATTGTAAAAGGTATCAAATTGAGTTTTCTCAGTAAATCCGTTACTGGGGGCTAATGCTCTAAGCAACTCTTTAAATTGTTCCCAGCTTCACTAAAAAGTTTCCTCGAATTTTTGTGTTAAACGAGATGAAATTTCATTCTTTTAAGTGAGTGGGTTTTCGAAGGTGGGAAAAAGTGGTTAACGAACATTGTAACGAGATCCTCGAGCGAATGTGGTGGGTTCTTTCTGCTACCAAGTATTTTAAGCAGCTCCATCGTGCAAAATATGGAAACATCAATAAGCTTAATCAACTCATCGGTGGGCTCATTTCCTAAATCATAAAGTCGAGGTAATCCTTTTGAAACTATTAATATGAGCATGCGGATTATCGTTTTCACGACCGTAAAATAGGTTAGCTTGAACCAATTGAAGCAAATTCGTCTTAATCTCAAAATGATCGGCATTGATTTCTGGTAAAACAATAGCTTTCCATTTACCCTTTGTCGGGGGCACGGAGTAGCTCCTACCATGTACGTTCTGCATTGGAACAACAATAGTTCGAATCTCGAGTTCGACTATGTTAGAAACTTGTCTTCTCGACGTCTTGGAATTGTGAACGTTTGAATTTTCTGGATAATTAGAACGTTGTGCGTATGCACTATTGAAAAGAAAATATGAAAAAATATAAGAAAATTATTTTGGTTTTTCTAAAGTTTATTACATCTAATTTTAACAGACATATGAGAAAGGTCAACTAGAAACCAAATAACAACTTACTTCACGGTAGCTCTTAAAAATTTTACTTTTTAAGGTGAGCCGTATCTCGTAAGTGACACAATGAGTAAAGTTTTTAAATCTTGAATTCGAGTTGGAAACTTATTATGTATAATACTCTATTGAAGAGTTAATTATTTGCTTGGTGTCTTCTTTACCATCTTTTGTTTATTATTTAAATTGAAAGAGCAAATATTTTTGTATTTTTGTGTTTAATCTTCTATTTATACTAAAAAGAAAAGAAAAATATTTTTTACTTTTTATTTTTTATATATATATTTTTTATATTTTTGATTTTCTTAAAAACGTAACTTTCGAAAACGAAAGGTTCTCCAAAACACGATCAACAAACTTCAAACGAGAGAATCGTAACACAATTCCCCGGCAGCGGCGCCAAAAATTTGATTCGTCAAAACCAACACACGTAAAAATAATATATATAATAAGATGGAAAATTACCAATTTACCCTTGAGGACAAAGGAAAAAAGGAAATTCTTCAAAATATATATAATATAATACGTATATTAACCGGTAAGTGATTACTGGGTCGTATCCCAAAGAAATATGAATTGATACCCTCGATTTAGTTTGGACAATGTTATGAATGATTTTCAACTTTTTGATTGATTTTCTATGACTAAAAACAATTAAAACATCATAAGCTTAATCACATCGTTAGGCACATTCCTAAATCGTAAAGTCGAGGTAATCCTTTTGAAACTATTAATATGACCATGAGGATTATCGTTTTCACGACCATAAAATGGGTTAACTTGAACCAATTGAAGCAAATTCGTCTTAATCTCAACATGATCGGCATTGATTTCTGGTTTAAACAATAGCTTCTTCATACCCTTCCGTGGGGGCTCAGGATTAGCTTTACTCCTTGGTACGTCTCTGCATTGCACAACATAGTTTCGAATCTCGGGTCTCGACTATGTTAGAAACTTGTCTTCCTCCAGACGTCTTGGAATTGTGACGTTTGAATTTTTAGGCATAATTAGAAAAGTCTAGTGCGCTATGCACTTTGAAAGAAATTAGGAAAAATAATAAGAAAAATATTTTTGGTTTTTCTTTAAAGTTTATTCACAGTCTAATTTTAACGGACAACGAGAAAGACAACTTGAACCAAATAATCAATCTTACTTCACGGTAGCTCTTAAAAATTTTATTTTTTAAGGTGAGCCGTATCTCGTAAGTGTCCCCCCCCCCCTACCACAAATGGTAAGTTTTTTAAATCTCTAAGTCGAGTTGGGAACTTATTATGGATAAACCTCAATTGAAGGTATTATTTGGTTGGTGTTCTTTTACAACTTTGTTTATTATTTAAATTGAAAAAGAGCAATATTTTTGTATTTTAGTTTATGTTTAATCTTCTAGTTATACTAAAAAGAAAAAGAAAATATTTTTTACTTTTTATTTTTTTTAATTTTTTTTATATATTTGATTTTCTTAAAAGCGTAACTTTCAAAGACGAAAGGTTCTCTTTAAAAACGACTAACAAAACTTCAAACGAAAGAGAAATCGTAACAAAATTCCATTGGACAGGCGCCCAAAAATTTGATTCGTCAAAACCAACACACGGCCGAGCAATTCTCGTTCAACGGTATCTTAGCTAACTCAAGCAACTTTTCCTTATTCATGAGCAAACTCTTAATCGTAGGAGCAAATCTTGGCATCAAAAGTAAAGCATCCGCGAAACTAATGTCGAAGCGCAAATCTTGAAAGATTTGGAAGATCTTCTCCATTTGATTCGAAGCTTTGTCACGGGACTTTTGATCATCACGTCGTGAAGGATATGGAATATTTGGCTTAGGTAAACTCTTCGGAATATCGGATTCCGGAATGGGAGTGGTTTTAGGCAAAGTCTTCGGAACATCGGGTTCCGGAATAGAAATGGGGATAACCGGAGGTGGGATTTGAGCGGTACTTCCTTGGAAATTTGTTTGCTCTTTATCCGTTGTCTCCTCGGTTTCTCGTTCCACTACCTTTTTAGGAGAAGGATTAGTAGGAATCGAGGGTCCCTCGTAAGCAACACCACTTCGAGTAGTGATCGCTTTCATCTCACCCTTCGGGTTTGGAATGGTATTACTCGGAAGAGTACCCGAAGTTGAGGCTTGGTTTTGAAACAATCCACAAATCATGTTTTGCAAATTATTTTGAAAAGTGGTTTGTTGATTCATCATGACGGCTTGTTGAGATTTTATCGTGTTTTGAATTTCATTCTTAAGGTCTCCTTTCAACGAGTTAATTTGATTTTGCATGTTCCTTAACATCTAATCATTATTCCTCTTATAACTTGAAAAATCATTTGAAATCTCTTGTTGAACTTGATTATTAGGCACTTGAAAAGGTTGGTTTTGAAATCCTTGGTTTTGAAAATTTGGAGCATGATTATTTTGAGCTTGAAAACCTTGATTTCCATGAAAATTATTTCCCCGATTAAAATTATTCCCTTGAACTTGATTCTGATTAAACCTATTTTGACCATTGTTTTGCACCGGAGCAAAACCTGGTGGTGCCATTTGATTACTAACACGGTTTGGAGGATTAACTTGATTGTAATTACCCGTAGTCGCATAAACACTATCCTGATTGTTATCAGTAGCTGGACAATTATACCAAGAATGGGCACCACCACAAGTAACACAAGTTTCCTCAATCGCTTTAACCGGAGCGGGAGTGACAATTTTCTTAGAAACAATCTCGACTAAGGTCGAAAGTTGATCCGCAAGCTTATCAATTCTCTCATCCGTTTTACTAGAAGTAGCATTCATCCTAGAAGCATTTGATCTATTTCGTGAATAACGAACTTTTGATTTATTCTCAATTATGTTTAAAGCCTCTCTAGTCGTCTTACTCAAAAGATTTCCACCCGCCGCGGCATTTAAGGAGTCTTGTTCATTCTCATTTAAACCATTGTAAATGGTATCAACTTGAGTTAACTCCGTAAATCCGTGATGGGGACATGCTCTAAGCAACTCCTTAAAACGTTCCTAAGCTTCACTAAAAGTTTTCTTGAATTTTTGTTTAAATCGAGAAATTTCATTCTTTAAGTGAGTGGTTTTCAAAGGAGGGAAAAATTGATTCACAAATTTGGTAACGAGATCCTCCCAAGTCAAGATTGAATTTGGTGGTTCTTTCTCGTACCAAGTTTTAGCGGCTCCCTCGAGCGAATATGGAAACATCATAAGCTTAATCACATCGTTAGGCACATTCCTAAATCGTAAAGTCGAGGTAATCCTTTTGAAACTATTGATATGAGCATGAGGATTTTCACTCTCACGACCGTAAAATGGGTTCGCTTGAACCAATTGAAGCAAATTCATCTTAATCTCAAAGTGATCCGCATTGATTTCTGGTAATACAATAGCTTCTCCGTACCCTTCCGTGGGTGCCCGGAGTAGTTCTTCCATGGTATGTTCTGCCATTGGTGCAATAATAGTTCGAATCTCGGGTTCGACTATGTTAGAAACTTGTTTTCTCTGACGTCTTAAAATTGTGACGTTTGAATTATTAGGATAATTGGAACGTCTAGTGCACATGCACTATTTAAAGAAAATAAAATAAAAATATTTTTGGTTTTTTCAAAAGTTTATTCACAATCTAATTTTTAACGGACAACGAGAAAGACAACTTGAACCAAATAATCAAACTTACTTCACGGTAGCTCTTAAAAAATTTACTTTTTAAGGTGAGCCGTATTTCGTAAGTGACACAAATGGTAAGTTTGTAAATATTTTATTCGAGTTAGGAACTTATTATGGATAATACCTCAATTGAAGGTATTATTTGTTGGTGTTCTTTTACCAACTTTGTAACTTTTAAATATTTACTAATTAACGAGAAAAATTGAAAAATCTGGAAAAACAAATATTTTTGAGTTTTTGTGTTTAAACTTTTACTTATACTAAAAAGAAAAGAAAAATATTTTTTACTTTTTATATTTTATATATTTTTATATTTTTTTTCTTAAAAGCGTAACTTTCGAAGACGAAAGGTTCTCCAAATCACGATCAACAAACTTCAAACGAAAGAATCTTAATCACAAATCCCCGGCAGCGGCGCCAAAAATTGATTGCAGTAAAATAATATATAAGTATAGAAAATTACCAAACTACCCTTGAGGACAAAGGTAGTAAGGAATATTCTCACAATTATATATAATAATACGTATATTAACCGAGAAGTATGATTCCCGGGTCGTTTCCCCAACGATTTATGAAATTGAAACCACGTTTTTGTTTGGACAATGATTTGAATGATAACGAAGATTGATTTGATTATCTATTTCTACAAATTAAAATCAACAATTAAAATAAGCAAACAATAATAATTAAGCTAGAAAACAAATAACGGGCACGAAGAAAATGCGACAAATAAGCAATTAAACTAAAATTTAAGCCTACGAATGCAAATTTAATTTCT
Organism: Tanacetum coccineum; assembly: GCA_026074375.1. NCBI lineage: Eukaryota > Viridiplantae > Streptophyta > Magnoliopsida > Asterales > Asteraceae > Tanacetum > Tanacetum coccineum. The sequence continues at coordinate 6,428 of BQNB010034628.1, forward strand.
AAACCTAAATTAAGACAAAAGAAAATTTTAAGAAAAAGAAAATTATTTTATTTTTTTTTTGATTATTTTTGTATTTATTATGACTTAAAAACTAATTAAATGAATTAAAATCCTAGAAAATAGCAAATTAATTCCTAAAAATTCTAAAAAATGATTTTCTAACTTACTTCCCCTGAAAAGTATATTAACCATCTCTTGAATCTTGAATTCTGTAGGCTCTTTGTAATGATCAACGATGAAGAAACGACGTATCACGTACTTTATGCTTGAAGTAGAATAACCCAAACTTGTGTCTTATGTCTTGCACTATAATATGATAAGAACTCATAATCTTCTTCTTCGTTTTATGAGTAGACCTCGATCTCTTGATAAATCCGCATGCCTATACATGAGTCACTGACCACGTGATAGTAAATACCTGTGAGTACTACAATGTATCTCCTTACATCAGGTAAAAACTAGTTTTATCAAGTCTTCATCATAAACCGTATATAACCAAACAAGTTATCTCCAAGACCAAAAGATATAATAAGAACACAAACCCGTGAAAATCCACTTCATCTTCAAATAAATGATAAGTAATCCTCTTCGTAACCAATTAAACAATAATTCCAAAAATGAGCCATTAAACATTTAAACCAAAATCAATCTGATGTGTGGTATCCAATATCGAACAATGCTAGCAGTATTAATTCCATTAAGCTCCAAGCAGTACTAACTAACTGCTCTTAATGCTAGCAGTACAAACTTAATAAACCACGACCAATAAGAATAGTAGTAACTGCTTTTTAAACCTGGCAGTACTAAAAATCAAGCAGCAGCATTAAGTGTACAGTTCGAAAACCCAGCTGTATAAACTACTTGAAATATACTATTTTTTTACTGGCCAGTATTAACTTTCTGATGCGGCAGTATTAACTTAGAATGCCTGGCAGAATTAACTTTCAAGATAGCAGCATTAACGCATAGAAGCGGCCTTAATAAAAATCTTGGCAGTATTAATATCAACGAGCAGTATTAATTAACCTTGGCAGCACTAACAATAGACTTGGCAACATTAATAATATACGAGCAGCATAAACTTTCCTTTGCTTGTTGCATACGACACCTTGTAACAGTACAAGTACAACTTCGAGTCCAAACAGTTGTAATCAACTCAACAAGCAGCATTAACCCATGAGCCAAGCAACAATAACCTCTCCCTTAACTCAACAGCTCAACGTAATAACAAGCAGTACAAAAATTTTATTGGCAGTACTAACCAATATGTAGCAGTACTAACCATCACATACCTGCTGTTACTTTTTCTTGCGTTTTTGATGCTGCTGCTCCTTTTAAGAATCGAAACATCAACCTTCTCTTGACGTTGCCAACCAATTGTTTCAATATAATCACATGATCTGGATACCCTTTTTTTTTTTTTTTTTTTTTTTTTTTTTTTTTTAAGTATCCAGACGACGCCCTTTTTAGTGACACTTTTTTAGTCACTAAATCATCACTTTGGAAACCATATACGTAACGATCAGAATTAGGGTTTTTTCAACTTCTGATTCATCCCCAAAATCAAACACGAACACTTTTTTTTTTTTTTTTTTTTAACAACCCTTTAAAAGTGTCGCAAAAACCCTAAAAATCACCAAAATCGCCCATAACATCAAAACAGAAGATCATACCTTCTTTTTCTTCATAGCACGACATCAACAAACCTTGTATATCCTAGATCGAGAGCCACGAGGCTCTGATACCAATTGTGAAAACCAAAACGATTCCTTAGATCGTTTAAGCTCAGGTTGTTTAGACCTAATCTAGGATAATAACAATGTTCATAAGTAATTAAACAAAGCGGAATAAGAACAAAGTTATCAACAAGGTTTTACCAAACATTCTCCACAGCCCCAATATTATTTGATCAAGATAATACGGTTACATCAATGAACTGTAACAGGGATCAAGGAAAACCTTGAAAACCTTGAGCTACACCATCTCTACGCTAGACGTCTACATCTTTTACACTTTGTGTACACACACTTTTCTGGATGGATACCTAAACCAGACTCCCTGCCTCTCTTTATAAACTAGAGAGGCTAGGGTTTACAATAAAAACCTAGCTTACATATTAAGCTAACCTAATATTACATCTTAAGTCCTTGTTGTTTCTTCTTTCTTCATTGTTGCATATAAGATTTTGTAATCATCAAATCATAATTCCCAACATTTCTTTATTATATTTTTTTTTATTTTTATTTTATTTATTTTTAGTTTATTTTATATTTTTCTTAAAAGCCAATAACTTTCTAAGACGAAAGGTTTCTCATATCACTGTCCGCCAAACTTCAAACGAAGGAATCTTAATCACAAATCCCCGGCAGCGGCGCCAAAAATTGATTCGTAGCAATTCTATACACGTATTAATAAAATATAAATATAATATGAATTCCTAAAACTACCCTTGAGGACAAAGGTAGTTAGAAAAATCACACGATAATATATATATACGTATATTAACCGGTAAGTGATTATCGGGTCGTTAAGTCCCAACGATTTGTGAAACTGAAACCACGTTTATTGTTTGGACAATGATTTGAATTGATTCGGAGATGATTTGTTTTCTAAAATCCTAAAAGCGAGCAAATTAAAGGACAATTATACTTAACTTTAATAACGGGAAATTGAACTTTAGCTAAAAACGCAAAACGGGAACCCTAAACGGTGATTAAAAACCCTAAATTTCCAAATTAACCTAAAAAGAAATTTTCACTTTTAACATACTCTAATTTACCTAAAAAGTAAGTTTTAAAGAAAACGCGAACACAAACGGAAGTGAAATGAGCTAAAAACACAAAAAAACGAGAACGAAACGAATCTCGTTCTTTAAAAATTGAAATTTTGCAAATTAAACCCTACGGAAACAAAACTATTTTTCTCTAGAAACTATATGAAAAAAGGAAAATATTCTAAAAAAAAAGGAAATACTTTTTTGATTATTTTTCTATTTTTATGATTTTTTAAAGTTTTTAATAAAAATAAATGTTTAAAAATACTAAACTAATTATAAAAATTCTAAAAAAATTATAGAAAATAGCTTGAACAAATAAGAACCTAGTGAAAAAAATAAGCTGTTACACAGCTTATCGAATAAGCTACGAAATAAGCTTAAACAGCTTATTAACTAAATAAGGTTAAAACGTATACAAATATTAACTTTTGTAAAGCTATAACGAAAAAAACCCCAGGGCACGTTGGTAGTGAGGTGTGGTGTGAGGTGTTTATAAGGGTTGAGGATGTTGAGGTCGGGGGTTCGAGCCTTGCTCACCCCCGATTTCCATATTTCCCCTTTTTTTAAAACATATAAAAGGCAAAGTTGATAGAAAACCTGAAAACAAACAACTTTAATTAAAAAAAAATTATTTTTTAGAAAATCACTAAATATAAGATCTGGAAAACTTGATGTAAAAGACAGAAAACTCTTAAAGCTATTTTTTTTACTTTTTGGCTTTTTGTCTAAGATTGACAACTTAAAAAGCTAACAATAAGCTAAAAGCTAGGAAAGCAAACTATATTAAACCTAATAAGCTAGTTTAAACAAGAAAATAAGCAAAAAGAAAGGAAATAAGCAGATTAAGCACTTAAAATTAAACTGTAAACCAAACAGACCTTAAGCTACTTTAAGGCTTAAATTTAAACTAGCAAATAAGGACTTAAGACAAAATGGCTTATAGAAGATTAAACCTTGACCTACTAGCTACTCAAAAATACTTTTGAAAAGAAATTTGGAAATCAATAGCTTAAAGAAAAAGGTGCTTGAAAACAGATAGAAAACTCAGCACTTGCTGAATTTTCTTTTTGATTTGAAAGGACAACAGCTACTTTTGAGCTTAAAATCAGATGATCAAATGAGCTTTTTAATGCAAGCAAAATTGAAATAGATTAACTATAACCATAGATCTACTTGCATTCCAAAAATTAAGACCTAAGAACTAAAATTACCTACTGAAAATTGATGTTGAAAATGGTTGTTTGCAGTATTATCTGCTGATGCAATTGATAAATAAAACACAAAACTACTAAGTGAAGGCTATGACACTTCATTCAAAACAACATACTAAGTGCAATTTGGACAATGTGAGCAACTAGAAAGCAATTACATTGAATATGCAGGCTAGACTAAAGTTATACTAACAGATTTAAAATATACACTAGAAAATTAATGAAACTTTATAAAACCTAGAAGAACCTCAAAACCTAATCTTATAAGCTCAAAAATGAAATTGAAACTCAATTTTAAAAGGCTAAATGGCTAAGGCAGTACTACTTGAGTTGGTACTTGCCTGAACCAAACACCCCTTTAAAATGCATCAAATCCATTCTAGCTTATGAAAAAGAGATTTAGCATTCAAAACTCAAATACCAGATGACTAACAACTTTTAACAACCTTATTAAGCATTAATCAACAAGAAAATAAGCCAGAATCTATAAGCTACTTACTATGCTAAATATTTTTGGTTTTTTAACTGTTTTAAGACAAAACATAAGCAAACTATGATTTAATACTAATAACAAAGCATAACAAGCAAATAACCACTACAATAAGCACAAGTAAGCTATACTAACAGTAATAAGCAAACAAATAAGCAGAATAAGCAATATTAAGCTAAATATGCAGGAATAAGGCTAGAAAAGGAAAATGAGAACTCACAAGTGCCTTTGCACAAACAAGGCTTACAAATGCTCTTATGAGCTAGTCTACAAGCTCTGGCTTATTTAGAATAAGCCAGTGAGGTCTATGGACCCTTCCAGGTTTGGTCCATCATCCATTTTTAAGCTTTGGTAATTTTTGGAGTGGATTAGAGTAAGATAAGCTCAACTAAGCTTTTGAGAGCTTAGTTGAGTTAACAGCTAACTTATTAGTGGATTTGAGAGCTTATGAGAAAGTATCAAGAGCTTATAAAACAGTAGAAAGCATTTGGAATTTTAAGAACTCAATAAGCAAAAACAGATTTTATTTAATAAACTAAGATTTCATTGATTTGACAAATTGATTACAATACTTGAAAATGAGATTACAAGAGCTTAAAAAGGAAATTGCATTTTAAACCAAAAATTACATAAGCTACTTAACTAAAAAAAATACAGGAAAAGGGAGATATGTGTGTGTGAGGGAGAAGCCCTATTTATAGCCTTTAGGAGATGCTTCTAGGTCTTCAGGTTGTTAGACGCTCCCATGATCTCGTCCTTTCATTCAAGCCAATCATTGGATCCTAACTTTGAGCCGTTAGATTAAATGAGTGAGCACACAGATTGCCAACGTGGCATTCCGTGTGTCAGACTCATTGTGCTTCTTTTGTACTTATTTTAGTGTAAAATTCCATGTCCTCGTGTGTTTCTTGTCAGACCCGCGTGACATTCTTGTGGGTTTCAACCAATCAAAGCTCCTCATGACGTCTTCACTTGCCAGGGTATACTTTGGTACTTGAATTAAAAGGCCACGTCCTTAATTTTCATTTACCCTTTGATTTGAGCTCGAGGTAAATTGAAGAAGAAGATTAACAGTAACAACAACTTTTCGCGCGTTAAAATTATAAAAGGGGTGTGTTTGATTTTTTTTGACCCGGGTTAAAAATCGTTTGACTTTGGGCTTATACAAAAGGTTTTGGGCCACAGGTAAGGTTAACAGGCTTTGAATTTGGGTTTTATAAAGAGGTTAACGACCGTTATCTTTTATTAATAAAAAGATAACGGTGTTAGGGTTATTTTTGAAATATGTTTAACAATGAGGGCTGTTTTAGGTATTTTTGGATTTTGTCATTTAGTGAGTTGACTTTGGTTGACTTGTTGACCAAAGTTGACCAAGTTGACTTTTGACCTTGATAGCATTCTCCCAACTCTTTTATTCTCTTTCCTTTCCCGTGTCCGTGTTTGTCCGGTTTTGACCATTTTCTTGTGATATTTGCATTATCCGTACCTACACAATCACAAAGACAAAACAAGCAATATACAAGTATTTTAAGCACAATTTTGTCTTTTATGGGTCATTTTTGATATAAAACGGATATGTGTTTTCACACATATCAGCTAGATATAAGTTACTAAAGGTGACAATTAAGCTTAAAACTGGTTAAGGCTGCTAGGCTAATAGATTAGACTACTAAGCTTTTAAAAGACTCAATAAGCTCTTAAGAGAAGTCAATAAGCAGAAATAGAACCTAACTTAAACTTCATAAGTACTTATGACAAGAAATCAGCTAATCAAAATAAGCTGAGAAGCTTCTAAATGCATAAAAATAGCAGACCTTTAAAACAAACTAAAAGGCTTAAGACAACTTTGAGCTTAAAATTTAAGGACTAAAAATCATTTGAAATAAGTTGAAAAGTTTAAATAGATAAAGACTTCTAAGCTAATGACAAAAATAAGCAACAAAATAAGCTAAACATCTAAGGAAATAGCTGGAAAAAGGGAAAAGAAAATGGCAAAACAACACAGATCCAAAAGGTGCTTATGACAAATTTTAGGTAAACTTTTAGAACACATAAGCTAAATGGAAAAGCTAAAATCCAAAAACAGAGGTAACTTGTCATATGAAAAGCTAAATCCAACAAAGTCTAACCTATATTAAGCTATATCTTGACCTTAAATAAGCTGCATAAACAGCCCTTAAATCCTTAAAATCTCATGACTATTGATAATAGGATTCAATTAAAACTAACCAAGCTAGAATGCTTTCAAAACAAATTTACCTAGTGTCAATTAGAGCCAGATTAAGCATAAAAAAATAACACCTATTTTGCATATTAAAGGACTTAACTAAATTATGTTTTTATGAAACTATAAAATGACAGATCTTAGGCACTTATAGAATAGACTTAAAACTTAACTAAACTAAAGCTTAAACTTACTCAACTTAATCCTAAGCCTTATTATGAGCTTGTTAAACCTAAACTGATGACCAAAATTAACATAAGAAGTTTTAACTGCTTGTGCCAAACACCCCTTTAAATTCTAAAACTCCATTTTTAAGCTGAACTAAACCTTAACAAACCACTTTTTATTGAACTTAATTCAAACTTAGATGTATTAGATGACTTTTATGTAAAAAGAAAAACACAGGTCAATAAGCACTAACCAATAAGCTGAGCTTATTTTATTTTAGACAGTTTCTAAGCTAATAAGATGAGATACTTGATTTAAGCAAACTACCACTAGATCTACTAATAATAAGCATAACAAAGACAGATTAAAAAATAAAAAGAAAAGATAAGCAACAATAAGCAAATCTAAATAAGTTAGACAGATTTAAGCATTAAAATAAAGGAGGATTTCAAAACTTACAAGAGCCTTTACTAAAACAAGGCAAACTGCTCTTAGAGCTTATCCATCGCACCAACTTATCTAATGATAAGCTGGTAAAGTCCAATAAGCTCATCCATGGATAGCTTATCATCCAAAAGCTTAAATCCCATTTCCATATAAGTCAAGGTATAATTTACTAAACTAGAATAACAAACAGCTTATTCAAGCTTATTTGAACTTTATATAAGTATTTGAGACTGGAATGAGCTTATTAACAGCTTATTTAAACAACATCATTGTATACAAATAGACTTTGAACATGATTTTTTAAAAACAAACTTAAATTTTATTGATGCTTTAAGAAAGTTACAATACTTGAAAAGGAAATACATAATTTTAAAAGACAATAAGCACTAAATAAGCTGGAAAATAAACTACCTACACTACCCTACTCCTAAAACTAGATGTCTTGTGTGTGTAAGGACTCTTCCTTTTATAGCCGATATATGAAGGTTCTAGCCCCTTAAACGTTCCTTACTTCTTTAATCTCAGCCATCCATCCATAACCGCTTCTTGATCAATTAATTAGGGCCGTTGGATGCCCTCCACGTCTCATCCACCAATAGAATTACTTCGGATCGCTAGCATGTCAATTATTAGTCAGACGTGTCAAGCATTTGCTTCTAGAAGCCTTACAAGAGTGTATTTGGTGGGATTTACCCTATGCGAGGTTATGGTGAAAAAGGAGGGAAAAGGTACGGGTAAAAGATGACGAACAATACATTTTGATTATCCTTTAACTCGTTGATATGGGGGTTTGACTTGGACGTATAAAAGGGAAGTTAGGCCTTCTCGTTTATTTGATTAAAATTAGGCTCGGTTTTAATAAGTTTGGGCCAAGGGTTATTATAAAAGGCTTTTAGGTCATTGGTTTATGTAGTATGGGATTTGGGCTTATTGGTTTATTTAGTTTAGGACTTGGTCCCGGTCCATCAAGTGGGCCTGGGTTAGTCCATAGAATATGAGTACGCCTTCGGCTTTGGTTTTTCGCGCTCTTTTCATTCCCGTGCTCGGATTTGTCTGTTTTATCTTTATTTTCCCTTTTGTTGAATATCCGATACCTGCAAGACACAAATCACAAAACAAACATATACAATGCATTTTTAATCATGTTTTTGGTCATTTTTGGTCTTTTTAGCTTGATTAATTAAGTAAAAGGTATGTGTAAATAAGCACATACCAAAATCCCCCATACTAAACTATTGCCGTGTCCTCACGCAATGTTATGAATACATGCTTAAAACTAAAAATTCCAATCCCCCTAAACTAATCACCTCGAAAAGTAGCTAAGTGCTCATCTAAGGGGATTAAGAAATCAATAGCTATGAAATGCCCCGTTTTACCATTTATTGATACACCTATTTTTTATTTTTCTTATTTTCCTTTTTCTCATTTTTATTGTTTTTCTTTTAAACAATATAACTAAAATGTTTAGACTTTCGTTATTTTCATAACTTTTAGGGTCATGGAATAAGAAGCACTTCAATCCTAAAATGCCCAAAAAGGATAAATTCATCATCCCCGACATTTCACTCATCCCAAACCAAGCTTAAAAACGAAATCACCGTTAAATATAAGTTATGATGCTAACACTACTCATATTTGTAACTTGTGAAACTTTTCATTCCCAACAATTATTATATCTTAAGTTAATGTGCTTATTTCGAATTTCAACCATGGATCAACCTTTGAAATATTTCTATGCTTTACGTTCCACCCAAGAATTGTGATTTTGAAGGCGAGATCATTCCATGTAGCGACTTTCTTCTCGGCACATCCAGCCGAGACCTGCTTAGGTGACCAGGCTTTTGATACCCCACAGAGAATAGTATCGGAACTCACGGACCTTCGGTTTCAAAAACTCTTAGGCTTCCCGTTAAATAAACAATTCACAACTTAAAACGAAATAGTCTTAGTTCATAAGCATATTTAAATTTAAGAAAAAGAGATTTTCCCTATATTTATTAAATCACATATATTACACTTAATATAATTATACTTATAACCTCCTCCTTAAACGAAGGAAATCCTCGACCTTTTTGAAGGCTGCAACATCGGTTGTGAGCCGGCAAGATGCAACAAACTTTTATCAGTCTCAGATTATTATTCTTACTATGGGCCTTCTTTTGAAGACTGCCACATCGGTTGTGAGCCGGCAAGAGGCAGTAAACTTTTATCAGCCCACAGTTTTTATTATTATTATTATTGTTACCTCATATATATATATATATATTTTAACATAATATTACCACGATATATAGAGAAAATTTCTTTTTAAAAAATTTAAGTATAAATTTGAACTAAGACTAGAAAAATTAATGTTATTCAAAATTTGTTGATTTAAGTTTAATTTTTGAAAATAGCACGTATTATTAGTCTGGTTAGAAGCTTATGGGAGAAAAAAAACCACAAATTACATTTATGAGCTCTTAAGATTTCTAACTAATCCTGGCTTAGCATCCAACTTATATTCAATTCTATCATTTCTCGTTTATAAAGATTAAGGGACAAAGCTAAGAGCTCAACACGCTCGATCGAGTCAAAATTTATTCTTATTCTATCTAGCAGGAAAGTCAAACATTGTGACAAAACATTTATTTTATTTTTGGAATTTTTTAAATTCTTGCATAAAATCACAATATTTTTTAAAAATTTTGGTGCTAAAAACGGGATTACGCGAAGGCAAGGCAAATGCAAGTAAGATCAAATCGAAAGATCCCCCCATACTAGAACTACACATTGTCCTCAATGTGAGACTGTCACCCCCATACTAGTTTTAAGGCATAATCCAAATATTAAGGGGTCTCTACGCAAATCTAAATCCGCTTATTAATTATGCTAATAGATAAACGTTAATCAATAAGATCTAGGATATCGGATTCCCATATATAATCATGCGAAGGATTGAAGATCGAATGGACGATGGACAAAACCACGAGCACGAGAGTCTTCAAAATCCGGGCAATCCTGGACAGAAAAACATAAAACACAAAACACAAGAAAAGAAGAGGCGAGCCTCCTCACATTACACTTATTCATAATTATTATACTAACATACTACTACTAGGGATAAGCATAGGTTGCCACCCACGAAGCGCTTGTTTTTGTTAACCGAGTCTTGAGCCTAACTCGATCCCCCATACTTGAGCTTGTCAAGGAGGATAGAAATGGAGATACGAAACATCCAAGAGAGGGATGTTCCCTCCAGAAATCATCATCGGGCTCTCAGAAAAATTAGAAGTGATTTTGCCCTGATGAGAAAAGAGAGGAGAAGAAAGAATACCAGGATTGAAAACTTTGTCCTCATTTTCAGATGAAAATGGAAGCAAAGTATCAATATCTGGACAAAGGGTAGGTTGGGTAGGTAAAAGTTTAGGCATAAGAACATAATGTTCAGAAATATCCTCCACCACTTTAGCAGTTCAAAAAATTAAAAAAAGCATTAGATATGGATATCTAATTTACATTCTTTTTCCATTGTTGCAATTGGTGACTTTCATAAGGTCTATGAATGAGTATTCCTGGGTTATTATCTTGTCTCTGTTGGTTGGTCGAAGGACAAAGTCTCAACCTCAGAAAATTTCTCATGAAAACCAAGTCACACTCGATAAAAGAAGGAAATCACTTGATGTCAGGGAATCCAAGTTCATCAATCAAAGAGTTTAGCATCTTTGATTTTTTCTTCCTTGGAGTTAAAAGGATCATCATAAGTATCATCATTAACGGTCTCAAGATCAAAAAGTTCATCATCATAATCATCCCATAATGGTGGGGATGAATAATCAAGAGCATGTTCATCGGTGAACATCTCAGAAATGGTATCAACAGATCGTTATTAGGAGAATTTTCTGCTATTGGTCATGGTTAAGCGATATTCTATTCTCTAAATAAGTCTTCCTGAGTCATGTCATCGTTTCCTTGGTGGAAAAAAAAGACTTAATATGAGCGAGTTCATCGGAGAACTCCTCAAGTGAATAATCACTAATTTCAGAAGTTGTGAGAGAAGAAGAAGAAGCGGTACTGCCACTTAAGGGATTATCATAAGATGGAGGGAGATCTTGAGTAGAATCAGAATTAGCAATTCCTCATTTCAATTGTCTCCTCCAGATCAAAGATATCGTACTTAACTTCTGGTGAAGTAAGTCGGTAAGAGAAGTGAGAGAATAAGTGGGATTGCCACTTGGATGATTGGTTATCTTTCTATTTGCATACAAGTCCTCAAGATAATCTTCATAAGAGACATTGTAGATGTCAATCATGTTGATTGATTCTTTTTTAGGATTGTTAGAATAGCTTGAAGTATCATGTCTCATATTCAAGATTAACCTTTCGTCACCGTCACGGAGAATCATTTCTTCTCTGTGAACGTCAATCATAGCACGAGTGGTCCGTAAGAAAGGTCTTCCCAAGATGAGGGGGACTCGAGGATCGCTTTCATAATCAACGATGACAAAATTGGCGAGGAATATGAATCTTCTAACCGAAACAAAGACATCTCTTGCAATTCCAGTCGGTGTACAAATTGCCCGATTAGCAAGTTCGAGGGTCATTCTGGTAGAAATAAGCTCGGGTAAACCTAAATTTTTCCACACCGAGAGTGGCATCAAGTTGATGCTAGTACCTAGGTCGGCTAGGGCCTTGCACTTGAGTTCACTAAAACCACACGGAATGAGAAATTTCCCAGGGTCTCCAAGTTTCTCGGGTAACTTCTTAAGGATAACCGCTGAAAAATTTTCATTGAGGGGTGTATTTTCCATCTCTAAAAGTTTCTCCTTATTGGAAAGGAGACTTTTAAGCATTTTTTGGTATTTCAGGATAAGAATCAAAGCATCGGCAAGAGAGATATTTGGCGGTGAAGTGTTTAAACATTTGCCAAAATTTTGTGAATGTTGAATTCATCACTTTTCTTATCTATTTTTCTTGGTTCATTCTTAAGGATAAGGGATATGAGGCGTGAAGAGGATCCCTTTGTGCACCACATAATTTATTTATGACGGAGGTTTAGCTTTTTGGTAAGATGAGGTAGGACCTTAAATGGTATACTCAGGAGTCCGAGTCCGTTAAGTCTCCTCTTCACGTTCATCCTCCTTCGGATTAATGAATAGAGGAGGCATTAGAACGGAAGGTCCATTCGAACAAGACCACTTCGGGTGGTATTGCTTTCAATCCACTTTCGGGTTAGCAATGATGTTGCTAGGGAGGAATTCCCGAACCGAAGTAGAAGGGATATTCATTTGGAAAAATCTAGCCATCATGTTCTAGCTCGTTGTTTGATTTGAATTGAAGATTGTATCAAAGATTGCATTTCATTTCTTAACTTATTTTTCACATTGTTAATTTGAGCTTGCATGGCTTTTATATTAACCTCATTTATTTTCTTTAATTTCTCTAAGTCACTCGAAGTAGCAACTTGAGGTGTTTGAATCGGAACTTGATAAGACGTATTTCCTTGATAATTTCCTCTATCTTGATTGTAACCTTGATTGTACCAGGTTTGATTATTTTGCACATTTGGTTGAGCAAAACCCGGTGGTCGAATCTGGTTAGCCACACTTCGAGGACGGAAAAATGGTATTTCCTGATTATAGTTTAATGCGGCTACTGAAACGTATCATTGAATATTGTCATGATAGCCCGAAAAAGTGTTGCCATCGGTGGCAGGACACTGTCGGTAAGAATGAGCACCGCCACAAGTAACACAAGATTCCTCAACAGTGTTAGGAAAGTGAGTCAGGGTTACTTGATGTTGTTTAAACATATCGGTCATCGCACTAGTAACGACACTAGCTACGGCACTGGCTATCTCGGAAGAATCAACATTACTTGCTTTTGTTTGAGAAATAATCGGTTTGTTTCTTGAATTTCGAACTTTCGATTTGTTTTCGATAATTTTCAACACATCTTGAGTATTTCGTTCTAAGAGATTGCCACCGGCGGCAGAATTCAAAGAATCTTGATCGGATGGGTTTAAACCATTGTAGAAGGTATCGAGTTGATGCAATTCGGTAAAACCGTGATGTGGGCATGCTCAAAGGAGATCTTTTTGAACTGTCCATGCCTCATAATTGTTCCTCAAAACGTTGTTGATATTTGAAATGTCATTCCGGAGAATTTGTTGTTTTTGAGGGAGGAGAAAGAAACTAGTTAATAACTTGGACATAAGATCGTCCAAGCGAGATAGAATGAGGAGGTCTTTGTCGAGCCAATCCGGGTTGGACCATCGTTGTAATCGGAAAATGCATAAGCTTAATCGTGTCTCGGGGCACATCTCGGTACTTCACGTAGAAGTGTAAATATTGTTAATTATCAAATATGAGCATGATGGTTTCTTTTTCAAAACCGACGAAATGTTTTCAAGTTAAAGAATGATAAAAACTATGCTTGAGCTCGAAATGCTCCGCAGGAATTGGTGGGACAACGATTGCCTCCGCATAACCCTCGGTGGGTGCACGAAGTAATTCTCACCATAGTAAGTGATGGCATAGTAACTACGGAAATTTCTTCAGAGCGAAACGGTTAGACTCTTGTTTAGAACATTACGATTACGACGTTTCGTATTCGTTGAAGTAGAAGGAGGATTCGTAGAAGATTCACTAACAAATTTAGAAGAAGAACGGGTTTGCATACACTAAAAACAAAATAAAAAGAAAAATATTTTTGTAACCGATAATCAAACAAGTGTACGGTAGCTCTTTAGAAAACACACAAAGAAGCGGAGGAGCAGGAAAGCGCGAAGCTATTAAAAACCTTCTTCTTTCTGGTTGAAGTTCGTAGGATCGACCCTCCTTATACCTCTCTTATAGTTTGTAATCCAAAGGTGAGCCATTTTCACAAGTGACACAACGGTTGTTATTGTTGTTTTTCGATTTTTATGGTACTTTCAATACTTTAGGAAAAGTATTGTTGGTATTTTTTTAATTTTTAATAATGAGAAAATATTCACAAACGGAAAACGATAACTTCACGAGGAAGGGTCTTCAAAAACTAATCTTCAAAGGTATTTACGAAAATCGCACGGCAGCAGCGCCAAAATGATAATTGCCTTTTTAGGGGTAATTATAAAATATATAGTATACGTATTCCAAAAGATTCTAAGAAATTACTTTTGACCAAAGTAAAATCTAAAATCTCTCGGGTCGTTTCCCAACGAGGAGTGAATTGAAAATCGGGTATACGTTCGTGATCACGCGTTTGAATGGTTCAAGGATTTTTTAGATTGGTTTTCTAATTTCTACAATTAAAATGCAAAAACGAGTAAAGAAAACCTAAAAACGAAAGCAATTAATGATTTAAACCTAAAAACAAGAACGAGAATCAAAAAACCGTGCTTTAATAAAACAAAATTGTGAAATTTTAACCCTACGGATGCAAATTTAATTTTCCTAAGTGCTAAATGATAAAAGAAAATTTAAAAAAGAATTATATTTTTTTGATTTTTTAATAATTTTTTATGAATTAAAAAGAAAAATTAATTAAAAATACTAAATGAAATGGGAAAAATCTAAAAAATTAAGGGAAAGTGCTTTGAGGTGTGCTGGTTCTATGAAAAATAAAAGAGCTTAACCAGCTTATCGAAATAAGCTAGAAAATAAGCCCAAAAAGGCTTATAAGCAAAACTGGGTAAAAAGGTATAAGAAATAAATTGTGTGAGTTAATACCAGATGGCCTTATCTGGTGTTGTGGTTAGTAGAGTGTGTGTTAAATTGTTGGCTTGTAAATGGGTGGTCACAGGTCGAATCCTGTGGCTCTCTTTTGATAATTTTTTTGTGTTTTTTTTAAACTTGTAAAATAAGGACAAAATACAAAGTTAAAAAAAAGTAACTTTTTATGTGACTTAAAATAAGCAGGAAATACCCAAGAGGAAAAGTGACAGTATACTTTTTTTACCTAAGACTAATAATGACTAAGAAGGTATGGCTTTTTAAGCACAATTAAGATA
Source organism: Tanacetum coccineum (assembly GCA_026074375.1). Classification (NCBI taxonomy): domain Eukaryota; kingdom Viridiplantae; phylum Streptophyta; class Magnoliopsida; order Asterales; family Asteraceae; genus Tanacetum; species Tanacetum coccineum. The sequence continues at coordinate 21,716 of BQNB010034628.1, forward strand.
GATAAAAAGAAAAATAAGTCTAAAGAACAGTAGGCACCTACACTTAATAAGACATCTAAACAAAAAATAAGCAAATAATAAGTAGCAAAGGCAGAACTAGCAATAAGTTATAAGCTAAAAAACTAACAATCACATAGGCCTAAGGGGCACTTTTTTAGCTTATTCTTAAGAAAGTTAGTGGTAATCCCTTATGGGTATGTGACTTATAAGCCTTTAAAGCTTGACCTATGGGGATATCTATTTAGCATTAGAAAAGAGTTTGAAACTTAAACAAGCTATAAAAAAGCTAAAGGAAAGGGGCTACTCACACAGTTTTCAACCTTTTTGGTTTTCTTTAAAAGACTATTTTCTGTATGCAGGCCTAAAAATAAGCTAGTAATTGAGTTTAAAAATCCAAAACAAGCTTCAACAGATGAAGCTTGACACCTAAGGAGCTTGTGTTTTGAAAATCAAACCCTAAAACCAATCTTAACTTAACTAAATTTTAAAATGAAAAGTGGCTTTTTGGAACTAAAACTAGAATTGCTTTGACAGATTTTTACCAAACTTTCAAAAGACAAAAGTAAAATAAACCAATTCTTATCTACTGCATTTTGACAACATTATCAACACAAAAACAACACTTAACAACTGACCAAAAAGTCTTAATCCAATAAGCTTGATAAAACTGTTTTTGATCCAACAGTTTTAAACATCAATTAGCTAAAACCTAAAAACTAGCTTTTAACTTTAAAACTTTTTTAAAAACTGATTAAAACTACTAGAATGAGCTTGTTAAAGAAGGTAAAGTGACCCAAACAAGTTTTTAACCAATTTGACCCACTTTGAGGTCTTAACCCAAACACCCCTTTAAAAGACAGATTTTATTTTTTAGCTTGATTTTTAAAGATTTAAGCCTAGTTGTTTAAAAACAGATGATCAACAATAAATAATAAGCATTGAGGAACAATAAAAACACAATAATAAGCAAACAATGAATGAGCAGATTAAGCTAAAAAAGACAGTTTTAAAGTAAAAGCATAAACAAATGACATATAATCATTAAACAAAGACAATTAAGCATAAAACAACAGTAATAAGCAAGAATAAGCAGTAAATAAGCAGAAATAACCAGATGAACAGTAAATAAGCAAAAATGGAAACTTACAAAGCCCTTGCTCAAAATAGGGCAAATAAAGTGATCTACAAGCTCTAGCTTGTCAAAGACAAGCTAGTATGGTCTATAAGCTCTTCCAGCTTTAGTTATCATCTAAATACTGAGGTAATTTAGGAGTGGATTTTTTTTGTGATTTTTTTGGTTTTTAAGACATAATTGAAAACAAACTTTTTATATAAGCTTTTAATGATTCAAAGGCTTATATAAGAGCTTAATGACAATATTTAAATGACAATGTAAGTAAATGACAAAATTTAAAGAAAACTTAGAATTTCATTAACTTAAGAAAAATTACAATGCTTAAAATTAAAGGACATAAATTTAAATGACAAGTAAATTAAATTGCAGTATTAAAAATGGACAAATTTGTTTACACAAGACTTGACTAAACAAAATTCGACAAAAAGCATAAGCAACATTAGCTACTATATTTTATAAAGTCTTTCTAAGCTTCAGTCTTCAAGTGTGCTTCTTCACTGAGAGAGTTCAAGAGGTGTGTTTCTTGTGTGAGTAGAAGCCCAAAATCAATCTTAGCCATCAAAATTGAGTGTTCTCCAAGCCAATTAATCTGAGCCCTCAAATCCTTGTCTTTTTCATGGACCAATGGTGTTGTTTAGGATTGCCAATGTGGCAATTGGACTGTTATGTGGTGGGGTTTAAGGGAAAGAGATGTTTTTGTTGTGGTGTGAAGGGTAGAAGTCGAGGGATAGTGGCCAGGGTGGATGAAAGTATTTAGGCTGGGAAAATTTAGTTTTAACTGTGTTTGTTTTAAAGGGTGACAAGTTTGTGGGGATTTAACAAATATGGCCCTGATGTTGATATGAATGTTTGCAAGATATCGTCATTTGTGGTGATGATGTTGATAAGTGTAAATACACCTATCCGTTTATACCTAAAAAATAACCCAAATAAAACAAACAGACCAAAAATGGCAATAATATGCTTGTATTTGTTTTCTTGTGGGTTGCAGTACGGATACGTCAAAAAATCACTAGAAAACTTTTTTATACCACAATGACGACTCTTGCAGATAAGTCACTTCTTTCTGGAGGTGACAACAAACCACCTATGCTTGAAAAACACTTGTATGATTCATGGAAAAGCATAATGGAACTCTATATTGTTAGGAAAATATTGTAAACAGACTTAATACTGATAGTATTAAAGTTAAGTCTGTTAGAAATAGTTAGTACTGATAGAAATAGTTAGTACTGATAGAAATAGTTAGTACTGTTAGTATAGAAGTTAAGTCTGCCAGCATTAACTTAAGTCTGGCAGTATTAAAGTTAATACTGCTTGGTCAGACAGTTAAGTCTGTTTGTAATTTTAGTAATAGTTATCAATTAGCGTTGATTTAGGAAGAGATAAGTATTATCTCTTAACGCGTTTAGGGTTCCTTGAGTCTATAAAAGGAACATAGAATAGTATTGTAAATATGAGTTGATTGAGTATTCATAATCAAATAGTAATAGTAATAGCAATTTTAGTATTTGTTCTTGTGTTCATCTTGGTATAGATATTGATATTCTGCGTCAATATTTATATTCACTGTCATTGTCTCTAATAGTATCTTTGGATTTATTCAAAGGACTATAAGTCGTTCAAGGCTCATTCAGATCCTGTTAATAAGGACCTACAATAAGATGGAAACATTTAACCAAAAAGACTTTAAGGACATATATATCGATTCCATACCACCCTTTGTCCTTGAGGGTAACGATGACCGTGAGAAAACATATTACTCAGATAGTCTTACCTTAGGACCCGAATAAAGGGAAGACAAAAGTATTAGCAAGGAAATTCGGCATCCAACAAAGGAGATGCTCCTGCTAAACCACCACAAATAATCACCACAAATACACTTTCAAACATTAAACTGCCCGTCCTTCAAAAAGATGATTATGATACGTGGGCGATGGAGATGGAACATTATCTTGAGTATATAGATAAAGAGTGTCTGACAAGTTGATTCAGAATGGGAACCAAAGAAGCGAGTCACCAAAGTAAGGATGTGATACAGGGTTCTTCCTCCACCACACAGAAGTAACAATTGCTGATGAGAAAGAAAGGAAAGCTAGAACACTACTGTTAATGGCTGTTCCAAAAGATCATCTCAGACGTTTTCATGGCATGGATGATGCCAAAGAGATCTGGGCAGCCATCAAGACACGATTTGGTGGTAATGCGAACTCGAAGAAAAAATGCAAAAACTGTTATAAAACAACAGTTTGAGGCATTGTACAAATCTCGTCTAAGGAAACTTAGAGACAGGGTATATATGTTTCAAAAACCCCTATCACATTGGATGCCCTGGTGCTGTGTGTCAGATAGAAAGACGCAAATCACAAGTTTTTGAGGTCCCTTCCTCCTGCGTGGGACAGTCTAGCCATGACAATGAGAACAAGAAGAATATTGACACACTGTCCAAAAGATGACTATACAATAATCATGAGTGATCTTTGAACAAGACATCCAAAAGACTACAACTTCTTCCCTTACATCTTGATAATGTGACTTTTCTACCACAAGCAAAGCCTCTTCCAGCAAGCATAAGGCGTGCAAGCCACATTCAGGAAGTTATAAGTACTTAACCACTTCCTCCCCAAAGTCAACAACAACTGCTACTCCCGGTCTTGCTGATGAAGTTTTATCCATTTCTTTTCTAGCCATAAAAAAAAATATACAAATGCTGATGATGTGGATTTGAAGTAGAGGTATTTTTGCTTTTAGGGAGACCAATGCAGGATATAATGATATCCCACTATACAGCAGATTTAAACAGGTAGAGTATAAATGTGTCCCCCATCCTCTTAGTGGTGATTATACCCCTAGGGAACAGGAGGACATTGATGATTCTCTGTATGAGTATGGCAAATATGGACCTCAACCTCAATCTCCTAGTCCTACAGTGTCTGATGCTAGTTCCATTGTTTTCTCAATCTGTCCATCCAATGACAGTGATGGGGAGCTAGGTCAGGATTTCAAGCCAGTGCGAACTGAAAAGGAAGCTTTAATGACCATTGATGAAGGTCAGATCAATTGGGTAGAGCAGACTGCAGATGAGGAACTCAATCATGCTCTAATGGCTTTCACTGTGAATAATGAGGTATCCATGTGCTCTAAATTGTGTTTAGATTCATATAATGCTCTTCAAGCTAAGTATGATGAACTGCAATCTGAATTTGGTGACCAAGAAGCTGCCTTAACTGCCCATAAGCTAGGTATTAAGAAATTAGAATCTCAGCTTAGAGCCTCCCACAAACAGCAAACTTCCTTAACTGAAAAATTAAATTTTCAAGCTAATCAAATTTTTGAAAAAGATGAAAAGCTCAAAAAGTATAGAAGAATAGGAATGAAAGCTGTCAAGGACAAAAATGATTTACAAAAAATTGTTGATTCTTGGTTTGCATCTTCTAAAAATCTTTGGAAGCTAATTGATTGTGGGATGAGCTCAACTGTTAAGATAGGTTTAGGATATGGCATACAATCAAATGCTGAGGTCCTAGGATATGAGGAAGAGATGAGTAGAGGTATTTTTGTTCTTAGGGAAACAGATGCAGGATATTATGATATCCCACTATACAGCAGATTCAAACAGGTAGAATATAAAGGTGTCCCCCATCCTCTTAGTGGTGATTATACCCCTAGGGAACAGGAGGACATAGATGATTCTCTGTATGAGTATGGTAAACATGGACCTCAACCTAAATCTCCTAGTTCTACAGTGTCTAATGCTAGTTCCATTGTTTTCTCAATCTGTCCATCCAATGACAGTGATGGGGAGCTTGGAGCTGTGTCTGATGCTAGTTCCACTCATTACTCAACCTGTCAATCAAATGACAGTGATGGGGAGCTAGGAACTGTATCTGACCATTGCCACCCAAAAGACTCAACCACAAGTGCCTAAACCCACACAGACAGTTGACCCTAGTTGTGCACAGCATGTAAAATCTCCTAGGCAACCAATAAGGACACCAGTGACTTCCTCATCTATTCTTTCAAATAACAGACAAAATTGGAATCAACAAATGGAAAGGGAATTAGGTGCAGGATATTCTTTTGAAAGAAAACCATGTTTTGTGTGTGGAAGTCTTAGTCACTTGATTAAGGATTGTGACTATTATGAGAAGAAGATGGCAAGGGAAGCTGCTCTTAAGAGCAAAAGGGTGGTTCATGCTGATGTTAGGCAAGCCACACCAGCCTGGACTAACACTAACAGGGTGAATAAAGCAAATCAGTTCACTCCCAGACCTGTACAACTAAGTAACATTAGACCCAACCTTAGTACTGCTAACAAAACTATTAAAACTAGTAGGGTAAATAATACTGGTCATGGAAATGTTAGTTCTGGTAGTGTGCATGTTAATTCTGGCACTCAATTTAAGTCTGGTGCTTCTAGATTTAATACTGGCAAGTCATGTAATTCTGGTAGTGTGCATGTTAAATTTTGGCACTTCAATTTAGTCTGGTGCATTATAGATTTATTTCTCGGCACCAACATGTTAGTTCTGTTAGAGTAAATAGAACAGTATCAAACAACACAAGCCCTAAACCTTCTCAGGTGAATCTAAACAGTTCAAAGAAATGTTTTTCAAAACAAAGATCACCTATAAATAGACCCTTTTCAAAGGCATACATCATACAAGTCAAATATATATGCTGGTTTATAGGCTAAACGTGGGCACTGCTGTTATGACTCAGCAGGGTTGTGTTTGGAGAAAAACAACATCACTCTCCAATACCAATAGTGGACCTACCCTGATTCAAATGTTAATGTTTTCTCGGGTCCACAAGTACATACAAGCCTTTTGGGATGGCCTGGGTTACAAAGAGAAAACTATTCTCTTTTTTGATTGTGTCAGATAATCAAATTGAAGCATTTAGAGCATAGAGGTATTTTTTGTAGAGGTTGTTCTGGGCACATGATGGTACTTGGCCCATCTAGAAGATTATCAAAGAACTATCCAAAGTGGGCTCTGTTACTTTTGGAGGAAGTAAAGGTAGTATCTGTTGGGTAAAGGTACAATTTAGATTAGGAAATTTGTTTTTGATGATGTGGCTTTTGTGAAAGAACTTGGTCATCTTTAACTTATTCTCCATATCTCATATATGTAATAAAAATGCTAAATGTACTTTTTACTGAAAAAGTGTGTTTTGTGGTGTCTCCTGAATTCAAGTTTCGCCTGTATGAAAATCAGGTCCTTCTTAAAGTTCCTTGGCAACAACAACATGTATACCTTTGATATGAAAATGTTGTTTCTTCAAAAGCATTTCACTTGTTTATTAGCAAAAATAGTCTCATCTGATGAAGCTAATATTTTGGCACAGGAGGTTAGGTTACCTTAATTCAAAAAATTAAATAAACTTGTTAAAAAGATAATCGAGTTAGAGGGATTCTTCCAAGAGTTTCAAAAACTGACCACACTTGGTTGCTTGTCAAAAAGGGAAAGCAAACACAAGGCCTCCTGTAAGGCCAGGTTGACAGATATGTTTTGATCCCAACCCATTACTCACCTTTGCATATGGACTTATTTGGAACTACCTCAGTGAGGAGTATCAACCATGCAAGTTACAGTCTTGTGATTACTGATGACTATTCAATGGTTTTGTTGGGTTTTTGTCTAGCCAAAAAGGATGAGACTAGTAACATCCTTAAGACCTTTATAAAACAGATAGAAAACCAACTAAATCAAAAAGTCAAAATCATTAGATCAGATAATGGGACAGAATTTAAAAACAGGGTTATGCTTGAGTTCTGTGGGGACAAGGGTATAAATTAAAACGGAGTTTAGTATGCAAGGATCCTCAGCTAAATGGGGTTGCTAACGAGAATGATAGGACCCCTTTTAGAGGCTGACTAGGACTATGCTAGATGACTCAACTTACAGACCACTTTTTGGCAGACGCAGTTATTACAGCTTGCCTATACCTTCAACAGGTAGAGTGACAAGCCTCAAAACAAAACTCCTTTATGAGCTTTTGTTTGGCCACAAACCAAACCTTAGCTTACATAAGACATTTGGGTGCCATGTTACCATTTTAATACTCTTAGCCCACTAGGAAAGTTTGATGTAGAATCTGATGAGGGTTTTCTTGTTGGTTTCTCTGGAACAGTAAATGCCTTTAGGGTGTTATAATTTAGTAACCAAAAGAAGTGAAGTAAACCTTCTTGTCAATCTTTCTGAGAAAAACCAATGTACAGGGAATAAGGGATAGTGGATGTTTACTAAGGGACTATCTTACTGACTATATGAACTTCTATACCTGTTTCTTTGCAAAATTAAGCTAACCCTGCTAGGTTCAAAGAGGGGTCATTGTATTGTTCTGCAGACTGAGGAGGATGCATGACCATGCTGGTGGTTTCTTCTACTGAAGCAACTAGAAAAGCAGTGTTTCTGGAAAAGATTGCTACAAGAAAGAATCATTCACTAAGAAGTATCTTCTTACTCAATTATCCAAGTTGCTGATGACTTATGACTTTAGAAAGAGCTGGTTGCTCTTGCTTTGAAGCACTTAGGGAATCCAGTACTGCAACAGGCATCCTACCAGTACTATCCTGTTAATACTGGTAGTGATAATCTTAATACTGGTTTTGAGGAAGTTAATTCTGGCAATATTGAAGCTAACTCTCCTAGTGCTGATCATGATGAAGAGGTCTTCTCTGATGCAGATGATGATGAGATGCCTGAAATAAGGATTTATGATAAATCAAATGAAGGTATCTTTGAAAAGGCTTCTTATGATGATGAGTTGGGATTATTATTATTGATGTCAACCAATCTACCAGATGAGGTAGATAGTCAGTTACTAACACACTCTGAGGATTAACAATGCTCATCCTCAAAGTCAAATCCTTGGAGATCCCAATACACCTGTTCAGACTAGAAGCTCTCTCAAGAAGATCACTGCAGCTCATGCTCTAGTAAGCCACCTACAAGCACAGCAAAGAAGCAATCATAAAGATCATCAACATTGTCTTTTTGCTTGCTTTTTATCTCAATCTGAACCAAGGAAAGTTCACAAGCCCTTTGATGATGAATGATAGGTGGAGGATAGCTATGCAGGAAGAACTGTTTGCAAGTTCAAGCTTCAAAATGTATGGGTTGGGTTGATTTACCCACCCCCCCCCCCCCAGCCCCACCACCACCCCCTCACTGGTGCTAAAGTTGATAGTACTAAAATGGGTGTTACAGGGAAAACAAGGAAGGATTTTGAGTGGGGGTAGTTGCCGCAGAAATAAAGCAAGGTGGTAGCTCAGGCATAGAATGAAGAAGGGAATTAACTTGATGAGGTTTTGATCCTGTAGCAAAAATAGAAGCTATCAGGTTGTTTTTGGCTGTGCCTCTTTTATGGGTTATTAGTCCTATAAATTGGATGTTTAAAAGTGCTTTTTTGTATGGCACTATTGTGATGAGGTTTTATGTTCTCACAACCTCCTAGTTGTGTTGATCTGATCATCTTCAAAGGTTTATAAGGTGGTCAAAGCTTGTATGGTTTTGCCACCAAGCCCATAGAGCTGGTATGTTACTTTGTCAACATTCCTAGTGCAGCTTTGGATACAGAAGGTGGAACACCATTGACAAGACTTTATTCATTTAGAGAAACAAAAAGGATATCATGTTGGTTCAGTGTATGTTGATGATATCATTTTTGGTCTACCAACAAGGTCTTGGTGTGATGAGTTTGATGCTTTGATTGCAAAGCAGATTTCAAATAATTTTCCATGTGGTGAAACTTACATTCTTTTTAGGTCTCACAAGGTCAAGCAGAACAGGAAGGCATTTCTTATCTCAAGACAAGTATGTTGGCTGAGATACTCAAGAAATTTGATCTTGTGAATGTCAAAGCTGCCAATCACTCCCATGAGACAGTTGCCTTTGACAAAGGATTGAGTAGCTTTTGCTGTAGATGATACACTTGTACAGATCTATGATAGGTTCCCTCATGTACCTTAATGCTTCTAGACCTGATTAATTATGTATGCAGTATGTGTTTGTTCACGTTTTCACGGGAACTCAAAGGTCTTCTCATCTCAATGCTTCAAGAGGATCTTCAAGCCTATACCTCAAGGGGTCAACCAAACTTGGGATTATGGTATCCTAGGGAATCACCCCTTGATTTGGAAGCATTCTCTGATAGTGACTATGGTGGTTCCAACCTTGACAGGAAATCCACAATAGGTGGTTGTCAATTTCTTGGTCAAAGACTTATTCCTGGCAATGCAAGAAACAGATCTATTGTTGCCACTTCCAACAACTGAAGCTGAATTTGTTAGATGCATGCAAAATTGCTGTAGAAATGAGTTGTCGGGTTCAAAATCAATTGTTGGACTATGGTTTCAACTTCATGAATACAAAATCCACATGATAATGAAGCACAATCTGCATTGTGAAGAACCCAGTCTATCATTCTAAGACCAACACATTGAGATTCGTAACCCTTCATTAGAGATTGTTATGTGAGAAGCTAATAGGTGGAGAAAATCACACAGACTTAAATGTTGCTGACTGTTGACCAACATTTGATGGACCTCGGTTTAATTACTTGGTGAGTTAGCTATGGTATGATCATCCCATAGCAACATTTAAGGGGAGGTTAGATGTATGTTTGTTCTTTATAGTAGTAAGTAATCTTTAATTCTGTTGTTTATTAATTTTTAATTCCTGGTAGTTTATATTACTATTAATATGTAGTTAAGTAGGATTAATTCGGGTAGTTAATTTCTTTTAATCTTGGTAGTTATATTCCTTTAACTTTTAAAACTTGGGGTTATTTTTTAAGTTAAGTGGTTAATTCAGGTAGTTATGTTTTCATTTTTTCTGTATTATACAATTTCTGCATTGTTTTTTCTTTGTTTTAGAGGACTACGTTTGCAGGCATATCATGATTTGATGAGGGAGACGTAGCAAACGTTTTAACATTTGACCATTGATTTCATACACACTTAATTTCTGGTTGAAATTGAGTTAAGTCAGGTGACTCTTTACATGAATTCTGTTTGTCCAAAATTAAAGTCTTGGTAGTGTAAATTTGTTAACTACTTGGGGGTTTATGTTAATGCTGGTTGCGGAAATTTGTCTTTTTTTGCTTAATTACTGTTTAATTATGAGATTTTTACGGAGCCAATAGTAGTCCAACAGAGTTGCTTATATATAGATAAGTTTGATTCTCTTTATACTTTTCTTTTATTGCTATCTCTTTTCTTTGCAAAGTTCAAAAATCTTTTCCTCTCTACGAAAATTAGTCATGGTTCTAGCTACCAACATCTACATTTTCTTTCACAATGAACCTAAGTACTTTTCGGGGTCAATTGGCTCAATTAAATTATTGCTGGACACACTCAATCAAGTAGTGTTTTTGCGCAAGCCTAACGGAGTGCCAAGGGTTTGCTGAGATAGTGGACTTTCTTCGAAGGTTCCAACCTCAGGTCATGCTTTAACTGCTAATACAACTATTATGATTCACCTGTGAACATTTTGGCAGAGTTGCTATTGCGGTACTAAAGAGGATGGGTTTTTTTAGAAATTAGTGCAACTATTGATAACTTTAGGTACACAATCACTGATGCGTCAATTAGGGAATCACTCAATTACGTGACGCCACAGGAATTACAATGTACCTAATGATGACCCTTTTTCTTGGATGGGCCGTTTAGGTTCCTACTGATGGATCTTTTACTTTGGAAAAAAGTTTCTTTATTACCCCAATGGCGATATTTGGTATCCACCTTCTTTTGCAATGTATAAGCTTAAAGTGGTGGATGGACAATTTCGGTAGCAATTATTGCTAATGTTTGATCTGTCTATCCATGTAGAGTTTATATTTTCAAACTCATTTTGATTGGTATGATGGCCAATTTGAAGATCTAAGAAAATGTTTTTGATGTATCCCCAATTGTTTCTTGCAAATAATTTTTGACATATTCAAACAGAAACAAACACCTTATCTAGCTGTGAGCCTAACAAAAGATATTTGGGGAATATGATAAAGGGGTTTTCAAGGAGCACCAAGACTTTATGGCTTCCATGTTTGATTGTGGCTACTAACCCTATTGCAGGACAAGAAAATGCTGCTCAGCTCAATCCCATCCATTACCTCACTCTCACCTATTCCATTACAAACACCAACACCTATCCCAACATCTACATCTCCACTTCCACCTATTCCTTCATCAACACCAACACCTATTCCAACACCTACATCACCACCACCACCACCTGAGACTGAACCCACCACAAATGAGTACCTCTATGAGAAGCACTCTCTGTCCACATGACTTTCACCCTCAAAGGCAGGCTCAACGTCGCTATGCTATGGATGATTTACTTTAATTCAACAGTTCCCAAGTTGATTTCAAGAATAGATAGCTGGATTGAATCTAAACAGACCAAGCCTAACATTGGGAAGCAATAGTGAGCTCAGTCAGAAGGTGATGAAATTGGAAGGGTTTTTAAAGAGGGAGGATTTTGTTTTGATTAGATTCAGAGGATGAAGAACCTGAGGTCAAGGGAGAGTAAGGTAACTTAGGATCTTAAGATTTCTTCAATGCAAGGACTGGCTACACCTCCTAACAACAAGGCACATGCTTCAGGGAGGACAATGAGGGAAGATATATGCAAACACTCTTGAAGCCAGCCCTAAAACCTCTCTCAAAGGTTGCCTCTTTAAGTTAAGGTCATTGCAAAGAAGGATTGGGTTACTAGAGATGAAAAGTTTACTAAAGGTAAGAAAGATAGTCTCAAGCTGGACTTTCAGGAAGATAATGCTGGTGCTAAAAAGATTAATATGCTGGTGAGATTAATGCTGCTAGTTTGACAGTTTAATACTGCTAGTAAAGTTTAATACTGGTAGTATTGAACCTTATAACTGTTAATTGAGCAAGACAGTACGTGGTGAAAATAAAGGCAAGAGAAGGAAAGCTCTTAGCTCAGTGAAGGAAACTCCAAAGAAGACTAACAGGAACAAATTTCAAGAAGAGCTAGCCTTGCAGAAAGAATAAGATTGGATTCTTTACAAAAAGAAGAGGAGGCTGAGCAAACGACATTTGGATGCTCTTCTAGCAAAAAGGATTACAGAGAAGAGAGTTGACTGAGCAACAGAAGAAAGAAAGTCAAGGTTACAATTTGAGTCTCAGATTATACAAATGAGGATTGGGATTGATTAGTGCAAAAACTGACGCAATGCAGAGTTGCAAAGAGCATGCTTGGAATAGGTGGAACTTTCAAGGAGAAGATTTTGCTAAGAAGATGGTGGATCTTGTTTAATCAAAGAAAGAAGTTTTTTGCTTGAGAAAGAGGCCAAAGCTAAAAAGGAACAAGCCCTGGACCCAAATCATAGCTAGGACTTAATGTTGAACTACTTTAAAGAATCAAGGGTCATGGGAAGTTAAATCAGCTGAGGAAGTTGAGTTTGAAGAAGTTTATTGTCAATGTAAGGAAGAGTTGACAAGCTTGTAAACAGATTGGTTCTTTTTGCTCCATTAAGTTGAAGCCATAATGATAGCCTGAAAAGATTAGGTGAGGCTTCAAACAAGACTCCAAAGAGAAATGAAAGAAGACAAGATGATGAAGCAAAAGATGATGAGACCAACAAAGAAAAGTTTGGAAAGAGAAGAAAACAGATAGCTAGGAAAGGTTATGTGATAAAAGTGTGGATAAGAAGGTCTCTTGAAGATTCAAAATAAGGTTGTGAGCAAGAAAGAACTAAACACAGGTACTGAAATCCTCTTGATTCCTGTTCCTGTAGCCATGAAAAACACTCGTGTAGCTAATTATAAGATTATTAACCAAGGGAAAAGGAGAATACCAAATTGTTAGTAGCTGATGGAACAGATATAGTATACATTAATTTTGAGCGGTGTTAAAGTTTATATCTAGGGAGACCTTAATGAGTTGTACAGGATAGTAATGATATATATGGTTTGGTTTGGGCATGAGGATAAGTTAGAGAAGGCATTCTGGAAATGTTTAAGAATTTATGTTGAAGAACCTCTAAGCAAAATTCTTTATGGCATGTGATGATAGAACAACAAAAGATTGTAAGTTGGAGATAAGTAGAACAATATAGTAAGTTATGGCAGTATACGCAAGCAATTCTAGACACAAATCCAGGCTCTACATGTGAATTAGAGATTGAAGTAAATGATGAGGATGGGAAAATTTACTGTAGGAGGGTTTATGTTTGTTTTCATGGTGTGAAACATAGATGCCTTGAAGGTTGTAGGAAGATTATTGGTTTGGATGGTTGTTTTTTGACCCATACATGCAAGGGGCAACTTTTAACTGCCATGGGCAGAGATGCAAACAACCAAATGTTCCAATAGCTTAGGTTGTTGTTGTAGTTGAAAACAATCAGAATTGATGTTGGTTTCTATCATTTCTTAGGGATGACTTGAATCTAGGAGATGGAGGAGGCATCAGTATGATATCATATAGACATAAGGTACGTATAGAACTATAACATTTGCCAATTATGTTAATATTCTCCCCTTATTGTTATTCTAACTACTTGCTTTGCTCACCATTGTTAGGGATTGATTCAAGTTGTTGCAGACTGGTTACCCAATGCTGAGCACAGACAGTGTACAAGACACGTTTATGCCAATTTCAAGAAGAGATTGAGTGGGTTATAGTTTAAGAGGCTTTTTTTTAGGCTGCTGCTGCAACTTTAATAGAGATAGTCTTTCTGCAAAAAATGGAAGAAATCAAGATGTTAGATGAGAAGGCACATGAATGGTTGGTGGAAAGGAATCCTAATTCATGGTGTAGGTCATATTTTGAGATGGACAGATGTAGTGCAGCTTTTGAGAATGAGATTTCAGAGAGTTTTAACTCAAGGATTCTACAAGCTAGAGGAAAACCAATAATAATCATGTTGGAGGGCATTATGGTTTATCTAATGCAAAGGATGTGGTGCATGAACAAACTAGCTTTTGACAATAAGGACTCAATCACACCATCAGTTAGAAGACAGATGGAATACAACAAAAATATTCAGATGTATAGGATATCACTTTGACCTTTATTTACTTTTGATATTTATGATTCAACCTAACACACTTACTGTTTCACACAAGCATTGGGTAGTTTTTCCAAGTGGTTATAGAGAGGTTGAGGTGAGGAAGAGAGATCAGTCTTTTTGTGTTAACCTACACCAAATGAAATGTGTTTGCAACATGTGGCAGTTGAGTGGGATACCTTGTGTTCATGCTGATGTGCGTTGATTGCAAACCAAAGTTTTATAATCCCCTAAGCAATGTACCTAATCGTTGCAGTGTAGTATAGGCAAGACTCGAGGGTTGTTATCGTTCTCTAGGGGAATAGTTTGGGTAGGCTTAAATCGAATGTCACTAAGGTCGGTTGAGAGAAGAATATTTTTGTATTTTTATAATTTTTTAGAAAGCAAGTAAAATCTCGGGTTTGAAGGAGGTTTGATTTAAACTAATTAACTACTAATCTAATTCTACTTTTAAAGTAATCTAATGATAAAAACTCGTATAGGTAAACAAACATGCTCACTTAATCATGCACTACTCCTTAGGTTGCTCTTCCTAATCCTATTGCCCGTCACCCTTGCAGTGTAATGTGTAAGTATTTCCTAATTCACAAGCGAATTACACGAATCCACTTTCTATGCAATATTCCGTTAAGACAGCGCACAAGTAAGGTAGTATGAAGACTATTACAAGGTTCCTAAGAGTATATTACACGCGTTCAAACACTTAAAAGGTGATCAACCATATTAGGGAAATGTAGTATGAAGACTATTGCGATGGTATCCTTTCTACACAATCACATTTCCCTAGACGTCTATGCTAATGTAATATCTTATAGCTAGTTTTCTAGAGCCTAACGCGCACACGTAAAAGGAATTACAAACCAAGTTTCATGCAATCATAAGCAAACACTAATAAATTTAGCCTAACATGTTAATTGAAAGCGAAGAATAGTTAATCAAACAATACATAGACATATCAAAAGATTAAAGGGATAAAAGAACTTCACTCTATTAAAACATGGAGTAATGGTGGATACAATAGGGTTAAGAAACCCTAAAAATGTCTGAAATAATGCACCAATTCGTTCCCTAAGTATTACCTACGAATTCCTCTCTTAAAACCCTAAAACTGTAGTTATATTTATAGGAAAAAAATCGTGACGACATCGCTTGTTAATTGCGACGCCATCAACCCGTAGAATCTTCCTTGGGCTTCTTTATGGTGGCTACTTATGACGCCGTCACCAATATTCTTGACGCCGTCTCTTGGGCCTATGATGACATCAAATAACGTCTATTTTATAGCATCATTTATCCCATCTTTATTGCTCGCCTTACATTATTTTATATAAGAATTGATACTTAATTGCTTATTTCTATTAATTGCAGTAATTATCGAGCTTTTGGTGAAAGTTAGCTAAAAGGCACTCATTTTATAGCACAAACGAAGAGTTCAAGAAATTCTACTGATTCAGACAACCTATACACCGTATCATTCTAGAAGTATACATCGTATCCAAGACTTTGACGAACTAAAAGACCATTGCCTGACTTTAAAGAATACGTTGTATCCACATCAGTGATACGATGTATATAATACTTTGTTCAACGAAGAAGAACCAACTGGTTTTACCTCAATACGCCATATCCAGCAAGAAGATACGGCATATATATGCCCTAACATCATAAGACATCCATGACGAGAAGAGAGCTATACGCCGTATCCTGAAGAACTCATACGCCGTATTAACTGACGGTTTATGAATATTCTAGAATATAATATTCGTGGAGCCCACGCCAAGTTACCCCAATACGCCATATTGAACCCTTTCAATACGGCGTATCGACCTTTTTCCAGACTCAATAAATACAAAACCCTAAACTTGGTTTTAGGTATGCTTTTAACCACCAAGTTCGATTCTCAGAAGATCTAAGAAGCCAAGAAGGTGCTGCAAAGTGCTCCAATCCATAGGAAACCCCTTGTAATCTCTACACTCTGTATACGCGTTCGGTTAGCTTTATGTTTAATCGTTCATCTATGAATTTGTGTATTGTTACAATGACTATCGGCTAATACCTTTAGGTATTAGCCACGTTTATGATAATTTAATGTTTGGTTTGTTTATATTGATTGTTTTCTTATTTGTTGCGTGTTGATTATGGTTATCACTTCATATCCGTTTATGTTTGATTATGTGTTTAATATATCATTCAACTAGATCTAGGACTGCGGTAGAGTAAGACTAGAGTCTGGGATAGAACTACATACAACTTATATATGTGACTCTGGAATAATAGGACTGCAAATTTATGCCCCTGCGTCTCCCTTGGTTAAGTGAATAGGTAGACTAAGTGGTGACTTAGGATTACATATAACGTTCTGTTTCCTTGGATAGATACTCGGACCGCGGACTACCAGCATATATATAACGATTAAACATAAGTGGATAAAGCCTCGATGAGCTAGGTTTTGATATGTCATCTTATATTGTCTCCTAGATAGATTATAATCGACTGTGAATGCTTTATGCAGGTTTGGTTAATTGTGACAGGGTTAACTGAAAAACAAACCTAGAGTTTAGGGAGAAGACCCACCTAAACTTAAGAATGATATATCACCAACGAAGTAAAACAATCATTGCACTCATAGACAATACCTGGGTTTTATTAGATTAAACTAGCTAATACCGAATTCCTTACATTAGGACTGTGACCGCTCTGTTATCTTTTGTTTATCATCTTGTATAAGTTTAACTGTCATCCTTTAAGATTAGATTAAACCGAAAACATGTGCCAATCTCAACAGCTGGAAAATCCCCTATTGCGATAGTTTTAGGTTTATGTAGAATTAACTAGGATAAATTAAGGAACTAACATTAGATCACTAGAATACTACTAAAGTTAAGATATAAGCTCGCTTTAAGTACGAAACCCTACTACCAACAACCTACAATTGATTGGGTACATGCCCGTTATAGTTAGTTAATAAGAAAGTCGGCAAATAATAAATATAAAAACTTGTAAATAAAAATACCAACTGCACAAACAACTACATATCAAGTTTTTTTTGGCGCCGCGGCCGAGGAGTGAGTTTGTTTAATTCTTGTTTATTTGTATTTTAGTTTAGATTTAGTGTTATTTAGATTAATTTGCATTGTATATTTTTGCAAATTTGTGTGTTTTTCTGCATTGTTAAAATCTTTATGTTATTCTTCTGAGTCGAATACTCAATACAGCGTATTCAATCTTTCGAATACGGCATATCAATTTTTTTTCAAAATCAATACAGAGTATTCCACATCAAGCCTCAATACGGAGTATTCAATCTTCTGAATACGGCGTTTTAGTCTATTTGACCTTTTTCTGTCTTTGTAGTCAATTTATTACAGGAAATGGAGGACCGGGATATGACTATGAAAGAATATGTTCAGTATGAAACTGAGAATGCTCTTAGAAACGGTAAAGTGTATAACTGGAAAACTTCTACGTATGGTAAGATTAGGTATGTTGATGACATTAACGATCTCAGATTTTTTGATTTCCCAGCTATAGTTTATGATGATGCATTAAGCTTAGTGTCAGGTTTCTCATCTGAACACACGATAAGTTCTCAGCATGTCAATGAAGTTAATTTGAAAAATGAAACATCGATGTCCGAATATGATGATGAGGAATACAATGTTATATCCTATAATGATCTATTTCCTTTTAACATAATTTCTGTCAATGATTCAAAATTGGATACGGACAATGATGATGATAAAATCGATATCAAACAGTCTTCGGGGAATATATCTATCGAACCGTTACATAATGTAATAAGTATCGATATTGGTACCTATACACAAGGGTCAAATAAACTTTGGAAAACAAGTCATGATACAATTAGTACATTTTTCACGGCTGAAACTTTTACTAAGAAATTATATATTAATATCATGATTTGGAAATATTTTAATGAAGGGATGCTAATAAATCTTATTAAAAATTTGTATGTGCCATTTGGCATCCCGTTCGGCCCTAAGCTGTTTTATACGGATGGGACTGAAGCTTAAACAAGTCTAACTTAAAGACTTTTCTGTAAACAAAAGTGCTTGTCGGGAGACAACCCTAAATGTATTTTCAATTTTGTTATCGAGTCTGTCTTCCCAAGTTGTCGATACGGCGTATCCAATTCAATGGATACGGCGTATTAACATAACCTAGACGTTATCTTTTTATTTTCTTACAACGTTAAACATTATTGTCAGACTTGTTAATACGGCGTATTCATAACTATAAATATAGCGTATTTGACCTCTGGCCCGTATTAGGATTCTTTTTATTACAGGTCTTAATACGGCGTATCCTGAAACATGGATACGGCGTATCGACTTCCTGTACAGTTTTTATTTTTGTTTTTGTTTTCTAATCGACAATTATTTAGAGATAGAATTTATATTCTTTTCTTAACATTAGTATAGGAGCATACTGAACGAATGATGAATCTAGTGGTATACATATTCTGGAACCTTATGTGTGTTGTATTCATGTTGATATTCAGACGCTTTTTCAACACACATCTTTGCTCATATACGCATCATGGAGGATCATACCAAGCAAATCTTAGAGGAGTTTTCTGTTCTAATTTTTTTATTTTCTGTTTTTCATGTTATATTTATACAACGTGGGCGTCGTATATCTCAAGTGGGGGGGAGGAGAATTAGAATACTATTTGTCCTTATTTTTACAATAATATGCTTAATTTATGCTCAAATTTAAAAAATAGCATATTTTTGTGAGATTATTAGTTATATGACCCGCACACATATCCTTATTTCCATATTGTGAGGATTAAGCCTATTTCGTTTCCTAATTTTTACCCAAAATTCCACAAATATATGAGTGTGTCGATGACTGTAGTAAACTATAGAACTTGGCTTGGTATATTATTCGAGACCACCATAATGAGTATTATTTTTATAATTGGAGTGACCTTTCTAAATTGGCAAATTTCTTGGATTACACTAAAAAACCTATACATACTGTGATATTAACTAACCACACTGGTTAGTTAACCCCCGTATAAACCCTTTTGTTTACTCTCATCTTTAGAGTAAGATACCCCTAGAAAAATCTTCTGAGCCATTCCTTTTGTTTGTTACACCACTAAATTTGTTTCGTTACACCTTTACACCTTAGCCTACCCTGTAGATTAAGTCCGTAATTAGTTGCTAGTTGATTTTGTGTAAAAGTATGTATTTCATGTGTTCGTGTGTGTATTTTCTATCTTTGGTTAGGTCGGGTAATTGCACAATGCAATGGGAATGTGAAAGTAGTATTTGTCTTTTATTTTCCGTGTGTTTACTACTTTCACTATTATGATCGGAAATAGAATCCAGATTTATCATGTTCGTGAAGTGGTGAAATTTTACACCCTTATTTCGTTTTTAGTTTATGTCAAAAAAAATCAAAAAAACAGAAAAATACAAAAAAATGTAAGAGAGAAAAAAAGAGAGGATTGTGAGATAATCGGTTCATCTAAACTTAACCGATTTTATTATTTATGATCATCGATTATTCGTTGGCACGTGCTATAAACCAACGATGTAAAGTTTTGTTGTATATTATTTTTAGTTGGTTGAAATATAAACCAACTATGTATTTTTTGTATCAAGTGGTAGATATCACCCCCATTTTGATGTATACTATATTATGGATGATTGGGAGTTGGCCGTTACGGGAACACCAACTAGGTTGTTTTTATGGAGAGTTGAGCATGGATGATCAGGACATCTTTGAGTCTAATTCGTGTCTACTACAGTGTGAGTTACCAGTGTTAAAGCGTGAGTTAGTCTATGATTTGTTTCTTTTTCATAGGTATGGTCGGGAAAGTAGCTAGCAACATTGTTCCTTATTTGTTTGGACTTAATCTATCTATTTTGTTGTTTTATTTTACACTAATTATATATGTTTTCATACCTAATCCCTAACCTTTGGTTTGCTCGAATGAGGGAGTGAGCAATTGCATGTGTCTCATTCATAGAGTTGAATGTGTATGTGCGGTTTTGTCGCCCTTTTTGGTGTATTAGTGTTGCTAAAGGATTATTTAATCCCTACCGTATATCATTCTTCATCTTAACCTTTGGTTTGCTCAAATGAGGGAGTGAGCAATCACAAGTGTTGTGGTCATGGATTTTGGCGTGCATTTGTGGTTTTGTCGCCCTTGTTGTTTTATTACTGTTGGAAAATATTACTTGGTCCTATTTTTTAGCTTATTCGAGTTAAGGAGTGAGCAATCACAACTGTCGCGGTCATGGATTTAGGCGTGCATTTGTGGTTTTGTCGCCTTTTCTGGAATATTAGTATCGATAGAGATTAAAAAGAATGATCAAACCTTGAACCTTATCATTAAACCCAATTTATCTTTTTAGACTTGTTACTCTTAAGCTTTAGTTGTAGAGATGTGTATCCTTGCAAAACTTATGATAGAATACTCGTCACGACCGAGAAATTGAGCGAATTACTAAATATTACCACATAGATTAGTTGAGAGATTTGAGTGTTTTATTTCATATTTCGTGAGGTGTTTGGTTGTGTGCTAGTAATTGAATAAAAATACTTAAGGAAAAATCCCAAACATTCGTTTGGAGTACATTTTCATAAGAAAATTCTAAAGTCTACTTGAGGACAAGTAGGATTCAAGTGGGGGGATATTTGATGACATCAAATAACCTCTGTTTTATAGCATCATTTATCCCGTCTTTATTGCTCGTTTTACATTCTTTTTTATAAGAATTGATACTTAATTGCTTATTTCTATTAATGGCAGTAATTATCGAGTATTTGGTGAAAGTTACCTAAAAGGCACGCATTTTGGAGCACAAACAAAGAGTTAAAGAAAGTCTACTGATTTTGACAACCTATACGCAGTATCATTCTAGAAGTATACGCCGTATCTAAGACTTTGACGAACTAAAAGACCATTTCCTGACTTTGAAGAATACGTCGTATCCACATCAGCGATACGACGTATATAATACTTTGGTCAACGAAGAAGAACCAACTGTGTTGATAAAATATAATGCCTAAAAACATTACTAATATTTTTCATCTTTACGTTTTGATAATCACAAAATATAAAAAAGTTTAATGTAATATTAAACGTAAACAAGTAATTAGTAGTAAATTTTCATTTCGAAAATTATATCACTTAAAGGTATGAATAAATAAATGCTT